>CM076584.1:464254348-464300415 GCA_034641835.2 Pinus albicaulis | reverse complement strand
GACATACTTACTTGGGAAAGAAAGGTTTTATGTTGGGCCTAGAGAAAGCACAATGATTTTCCATGATCCATTCAATTAACCCATAATTTTGCATTGGCCATGCATAATGAGGTTCAATCGTGAGTCAATTGGATTGAAGAACCACATTATGTTGTGATTAGCCAGTCATTGTCCATTCACTATTCAATAAGAGTTCACAGAAAAGCATGGTTTTCAACATATAACAAACAATAAAACCTGTCAGCCTACTTATTCAAGTAAGAAATAACTATGACAAAAATATATTCCTTTTTTGGAAAAACATAGGACTTGGGTTGGAATCAACTAATCTTCTAGTTTTGGTTATCACTATGGAAATTATTTATGCTTTCTATCTTGGATGAAATTCAAGATTAGTTTAGTCTAATAATCCTTGATTATGTAATCTCTTGATTGTATGTATTTTGGGAGTTTCCCTTTGAACTCAAATATTGGAATTACCAAATCCCTAACAATCCTATTCTAGGGAGAATTTCCCTTGAGGTGAAGGAGAGCTAGATATAAATGAGAAGAGGGTTGTTGAGATGATAGTAGCCTCCTTTGAGGTGCAATGTGTTTTGCACTTGAGATTTGGGAATTTGGCCTAAGAAGTGCAACATTTTTTAGTGATAGGACCAATATGTTGTGATCAAGGTTGTATTTTTATGCACACACTAATTTAGTATGATTTATGAAGGTTTACTCCAATCTACATTATTGCAACAATATTTGCTCTATACTCAATTCAAGGTGGGTTTTTATGGATTTCAAGGGTTACTAGATTTAGAAATAATACAATGTTTGGTTGATGCGGGTTTTGTATAATTTATGTGTTTAGTTGCTTGGTTATCTACGAAGGCCTTCCACCCAAGGTTTTGTTGGTGAAAATTGGTCTCTTTAATGTGAAAATTTTTTAATCTACTTAATAGAAATTTCTACTGCAGGAATCTAGTTTACTCCTCCTACTTGTGTTTTTAAATTTACAAGATATTTTCAGAAATATCCAGAAAAAAACGAAGTAAACAGACTGCAGATCTACACATACAAACATATCAAGTACTGAAGAATTAAGCACATATGAAAAAGTACGCACAAGATTTTTCGGACAAATGTCCCTGGAAAAACCCAATGCGGATAAACCAGTGCAGCGACTCTTGGGGATTTTATTATTATGCAGAATTTTGAATACAATTTAGGGTACCAGTAGTGGTTTACCCAACATAGAAAATCCTGACAGATGTACCTCTATCTCCGAATACAGAAAATATGTCTGATTTAGCTGAGGATGAAGAACCCGAAAAGTGCCTACGCAGTCACTGCGTCACCTTTCAGTGTGGCTGCGTCACCCCTTCTGGATTTGCTGAATATGAACCCTTTCTAGCCCACTGAAACCCCAATGCTTCCCTTCCTGGATCGGCATCAGTCCCTCTTTGCTTGTGTCACCCTTATTTGACTACATCAGCCTCTGCCCTGGCTCTGGGTGAGTCTGGTTGGTGTCACCCTTGATGGACCTACGCTGCCTCCGCGTCACCCCTATTGGGCTGCGCTACTCCTCTGGTACGGATCTTCCCCTCTAGCTATGTATTCTTGGCCTCACATTTGAAATCCCTCTACCGATCTGCCCCTCGCTGCACTACAAGCTCACTCGAAAATTCTCAGCAAAATGCACCCCAGAATTTCGACTGAGCTCAAGTGCTACCACTATGTGTGTATTCTCCAACTGACCCCAAGCTTTCCTTTAATACTTTTATCATTGAAAAATCAACGATCGTGATATAATCTCTAATCGATGGCTAATATTAGAAAAGACTTGATCCTTGTCACTTAGAACATTCTCACCCACATGTTTAAATTAATTCCCTTTAATTATTTAATTTTCCTAAGTTAGCAGGGACTCTAAGTGAAATAATTAACTATTGGAATAACTTAAGTTCAGTGAAATTTCTCCTATTTCTCCAAACGATTTGAGGGTCTGGAGATCTGTTGAACAAGCCCACCACAAATTTTGGAGCTAGAGCACGTACGATTCTACCCAATAAACTCCCTCTTAGCGAGGAATGTGCTCTAGCAACACTTCAATCCAGAAGCATTACTCTGATCCACGACATCGGTCCCTTGCTTTGCTGATGCTTGACCTGCTTCCCCTCATCCCCTGTGTTGCTTCCCATGACTTTGCCATAGTCATTGTGTCAACTGTACTGTAGCTCCCTCTCAAATGCTGCATCATGCTTCCCATAGCACTGCCACTGCTAACTATTGCATTGCTAAGTAAGAAACTAAAGGACATCACCTAAAATCCTGACAGACAAGTCAGTCTGGCTACATCTCAATACTAAAACACCCTTTGTTGCTAATCCACACTAACCCTTTGGAGCCTTTGCGTTGTTGTTGCTGCTCTGCACTGCCTCTGCGCTGCTGAAATCCCATCAGCCTCTACGTTGTTGCTTCTACGATGCTACTGCCTCTGCTCTGCGTTGCTCCAGTCTTCGGATTTCTAGAAATGCCAATGTGCCTCCACAATCCTCTACACCAACTGACTCAAGTCATCCTGCTACTATCATAAGGTCTCTCGTAGCTCGTATGTGATCTAAGAGTTTGGGCACCTTAAGGATCTTGCCCCTACATTTGAAGTTCAAGAGAACTATAGATCTATGTCACCCCACCTCTTCTCTCGAGGCACATGAGCACTCATAGCCACATCGTCATCACTCCCGTCATCTTTCACAGCCTTAGAATATGAATCTTCCTTGCCCTTCTTCTTCTAAGAACAAGTATTGGCGAAATGTCCCAATTCGCCACATCTGAAGCATCGTACCTTTAAGAGGTTGTTTTTCTTCTTCCCTTGATGTTGCCGATGTCCCTTAGATGCAAGAGCCACATCTTCCTCCTCCTCCTTCTTGATCCTGGCTCCTCCGCTGCTGCTGGCCATCTTGGACATTCTCCTGATCTCCTCTTGACGAAGAGTTACCCACATCTCCTCCCAATTTGGAAGTTGTGCTCTGCCCAAAATACTTTGGACAAAGGTCTCCCAATCATCGGTGACTGCATTCAAGGCAGTCCTCACCATGAGACCCTCATTAGGAGTTTCCCCCACAGCAACCAACTGATCTGGAATTGCCTTCAATCTAATGAGGAAGGGGTTGATTTCCTCTCCCTTTTGCATCTGAAATAGTCGCAGTTGATTCTCCAAAAGCATCTTCCTCTAGACGAGGGTGCCTTGATACAACTTGGTCAGCGTTGTCCACATCTTATTTGTCATGTTATTTTAGGAAATATGTGGGACCACATGATGCTTCACTTCATCCATAACCAAGCGCTCAGCTCGTGCTTGATTTCCCTCATACTTCTTTGATGGATCAACATCAACCGGAACATCTGCAACCCTCTCGGCATGATATTTGATACGATATTCATCAAGGATTTTCATGATTCTAGCTTTCTAGATGATGAAATTAGATGCACCATCTAACCTATCATGTCCATCTCTGCTCAAAATGTCGAAACATATGCTCTTATCCCTTCTTCTGTTGCCGCTCTAAGCAAGAGATCGGATCTGGGTTTCTTGGCGATAGAAACCCTCTAGAGAATATGCTCCCTATGACAAGTGATTTCCTTCCCAGAAATCCTCCACCAATTCTGTCGAATCAACCCTCTCCCAATCACTCCGCTGATTGGATCTCAAACTTCTTGGCTAGAAAGTCTGCTGAGGAACTGTTTCCCCTTACTTTTTCAACCCTGTTAGACATTGTTCTGCACCGGTAGAAACAATTCCCCACTAGCAACTTCGAAGAAACAAACTGCACCTCCAGCCACAACAATCGACACAACATCACCCCCTCTCGGACCACGTCATCCTCTCTATGTCTGCGTTGTCCCTCTGGTGGTGTTGCGCTGCCTCTTTCTGGATCTGTGTTGTCTCAGCCGCTTTCTTATAGCAAATAAATTCATCACTTCATTGATGGATTCAACCCCCCCTGATCTGTAATAGCTCTAATACCATGTGAAATTTTCTAAATCTACTTCACAAAAAATTCTATTGCAAGAATCTGGTTTACTTCTCCTACTTTTGTTTTTAAATTTACAAGATATTTTAAGAAATATTCAGTAAACAACGAAGTAAACACACTGCAGATCTACACAACATACATATAAAGTACTGAAGAATTAAGCACATATGACAAAGGACACAATAATTTTCGGAAAAATGTCCCCGGAAAAACCCAATGCGAGAAAACCGGTGCAACAACTCTTGAGGGTTTTATTATTATGCAGAATTTTGAATACAAACTAGGGTACTAGTAGTGGTTTACCCAACAGAGAAAATCCCAGCAGATGTACCTCTATCTTTGGAGACCGAAAATATGGCAGATTTAGTTGAGGATGAAGAACCCCACAGATGCCTACGCAGTCACTGCGTCACCCTTCAGTGTGGCTGCATCACCCCTTCTGGATCCGCTGAATATGAGCCCTTTCTGGCCCACTGAAACCCCAACACTGCCCTTCCTGGCTCTGTGTCAACCCCTCTTGGCCCGTGTAACCCTTTTGTGACTGTGTCAGCCTCTGTGTTGCTCTGCATGAGCTTGGCTGGGTCTGTGTCACCCCTGTAGGGCCTACACTGCCTCTGCGTCACCCCTGATGGGATGTGTTGCTCCTCTAGTACGGATCTGCCTCTATGCCTATGTATTCTCGGCCTTGGATCTGAAATCTCTATGCTGATCTTCCCCTCGCTGCACTACAAACTCATTCGAAAACTCTCAGTGAACTACGCCCCAAAATTTCAACTTAGCTCAAGTGCTACCACTATGTGTGTATTCTCCAACTGACCCCAAGCCTTCCTTTAATACTTTTCTCGTTGAAAAATCAACGGTTGTGATCTAATCTCTAATCGATGGCTAATATTATAAAAGACTTGATCCTTGTCACTTAGAACATTCTCACCCACATGTTTAAATTAATTCCCTTTAATTATTTAATTTCCCTAAGTTAGACTTAGGGGCTCCATTAAAATAATTAATTATTGGAATAACTTAAGTTCTGGGTGGAATTTCTCTAAATGATTTATGGGTCTTGGAGATCTCATGTGTTCTAGCCCCTCCACAAAGTTTTGGAGCTAGAGCACATCCAATGCTACCCAAAAATCAACATTTAATGGTCTCTGCCTTATTTGAAACCACTGCAAAAGGATGAAGCATATGTCGAGGGATTTCCAATTCACAAGAAGTTGTCAAGGTCACGTGAAATTGAAACATTCAACTCTTCTACAAGGGAGATTTAAATAGTGTGCAATTATGTTTGGTGACTAAATATTCCATTCTCTCTTCTTTTAGTGGAATTTGGCACTATATGAGTTTTTTTATCATTTGGAGAATACACTATGTTTTTTATAAGGAGGTGAATAATTTGTCTACTTTTAGTCATATGTGGAGGAATGATATATTCATGCAACCATTTCTTAATGCATTTCTTCTTATAAAAGATGCAAAGATGTTAGAGCTAGATGCACATTCATACCTCATTTCTAGGTTAGTAGCATTAAGGAGGAGGATATGAGTCTCATTGTATGTACCCTTCCACTTTTCTTTAAAATTTGTTGATGTAAATATATTTTTCTGGAGATAAGAAGCATATTTTCAAAAAATAAAATAAACATTGTACTTTGACACATCTCTGCATTGCGAAAAACCATTTCATGATGTATTTCCTCTCTAAAATAAATTTTAGAAAAGGTTTTGGTTGGGATATGAATTCCTATGCAAATCCAACCATAGGGATCCCAATACTTTTTGAACCAACATTTGATCATTGATTCTAGTAGAGTAGGACCAACAAGATATCCTAGCAAGGTATGTTTTTTCAAATTTTCATAGACAACAACATATCCCTAATCAATATTATTATTAGGTAATTTATCAAAAGTAATTTCAATACTTATTGGATAATATTTATGCGAGTCCTCGTTAAAGTATTCATTGACACAATGATTCTTAGCTCATCCTCCTTGCATGGTTTCCCCTTGAGAACTTCCCAAAATGTCATTCTTAGGCAATAGGGTACCCATTATAATGATCACATACTATCATTATGGTAGGACAAGAGAGTTGATAAGTCCACTAGTTTGTGGGCCATATTGAGCCTAAGTAGTAAATGCCAAGATATAGCTAATAAATTTAGTGTGACAACAAATCTAAATTAGAAACTTCATGACATCATAAACCCTGAACCCTCATCCTTTTACTCAAGGCACAACATTTATCAACCTAGTAAATCCTTATGTTTATTTTCTTGTAAAATTGATGAAATAAGATAAACACATTGCTTGTATGAATTGTAATTAGCTATGACAACGTTTTACAAATCCAAACTATTAAAATCACATGCATAATAGCTAGTCAATACTAGATTATATTAGCTAGTCAATACTAGATTATATTAGTTTAGATGAAATATTATATTAAATAAAAAGTTGGAAAAATAACATTATAAAAAGATGTGTATTATACTTTTTTTCCACGAAAAACTTCTTTGGGGAAACCATCCATGTGCTTCCACGCATTCCATGAATGACATATAGGTTAAATGCCACTTCCTTGGCCTTTACAACTTTGGAATGGAAAATCAAATCACTTGACATAACCTTTTGGGATAGAAAGTTTTTTGTTATATAAATGTGACATTGTAAAGGAATGGGACAATTTCACTTTTAAAAACCTTCATGTGGTGTTCTTTTTCTTTAATTTATTGTTGTTTTGAACTTTAAAATATATATAGTCATGCAATTTTATATATGCAATTTCTTGATAAATTATCATCATAACTTAGTTTATAGAATTCCATCACTGATATTTCTTTCATTTATCATTTTTTTGAACATTTATAATAATGCTTGTTAATAGTTTTACCTATGTATTTTCTTGAAAAATTTCACCATAGCTTAGTTTGTAAAATCCCATCATTTTGAAATTTTCATGTGTGATTTTTCTGTCATTTATTGTTTTGAACTTGAACATTATACATTCATTAACAATTTAAGATGCGTTTTTTGATAAATTGTCATCGTTGCTTATTTTTTCTAATCCAATCTTTTGGCCTATGCAGGTTCCTTGGTATTGGTATACTTTATTGGCATTTGTTGACTTGGAAGGAAATTATCTTAGTATGTAAACTTACATTTGTATTCATTATATGTCTTAATAGATGAAAAGTTTCTTCATAAAGTATAATCCAAAGTTATATTATTTTTTTATGTCATGTTGAACCACAAAAGCTTGTTAGTTATTCATGCATGGAACATTTATCGATGATAAAATCAAATGATACTTTTAAGGACACATGTATTAGATTTGTGCATTGATAAAGTATATAATAAGGCTATCAAGACTTATAAAAAGGTTATTGATGAAAATTTCGTTAGCAACATGCATCCTTAACAAATCATCTATATTTAATTAAATATCCAAATCAATCATGAACTAGATATGGAATTATTGCATTATAAAATTTCTTTACCCTATTGTTAGTAAGAGAAATGTTGTTCGTCATTTTAGAATGTTAATTATAAATAAATGAAATGAAAAATAAGAAATACATAATATAATATATTATATTACCCTATTCTCTACATAATTCATGTGATTTTGTGACTATTGTTGGGATATTTTAATTAATTTCTAGCTAGGTGATAATCCTAGGATCATAGATAATAAAATATAAGTGGTGAAATGATGAGATTGAAATATAATTGCTAAAATCACAGGGTATTTTTCATTGCTCATTCACTATATATATATATAGAGAGAGAGAGAGAGAGAGAGAGAGAGAGTACCCATGTCCTTGAAACCTAGTATAATATGTAATATATCTATATTTCATAGAAAGATTCATCCTTGTAGTTATATTTAAAGAATCTTCCACAAATTATTACAATATTACATCATCAATATGACCATTTGAAATATATCTTAATGGGAAAAATGAGTTCCTATTACAAATTAGAAGAGTGTTGTACATACTACATGGATTAGTGGGAGAATTATCAAGAAATGTCATATCAAAAGAGGAGAAAAAATTAAGATTCATCTTGAGGCTTATGGCTTATAGGCCCATCATGTTTTCGATATTCAAAGAAGGTTGTGTCATTCTCTAGATATTTTGGTTGGACTATAAATGATGTATCATGGTAGATACTAACATGATTTCTTCTTCATTCTTTATTTTTTGGATTATCACCCTTTATTCCATAATTACTCTAGCTCATCTTGTTACCAAAGTATTTTTTGTAGATAAAAACATTTATAGGGCATGTGAAGCCATTAAGTTGAATCTTTGATTGGGAACTGACTCATTCGGGTCTATATTGTCTTTCAATGAGCATTACATTTGGTGGTCACTTGTTGTAAATTATAATGGAAAAGAAATTGCTAAATCCACTTAGTCTTCTTCCAAGAACTCAATTCATTACAAAATCAAGAAGGTAAAGTTCCATGGCCAAATTTAAAGGTAGAATTCCATCTAACCAACACTAACAAACTAATCCTAGAACAAATACATGATTTATCCTTGATACATGTTCATCAAGATTCCACTCCAAGCTTTAGTAGCTTGGTTGAATTATTACAAACATAATCACAGCAAGGCCTTTAAAAAATATAGGCTAGAATATGGCTACATGTTATAGTTTCAAACCCTACTATGCTAATACATAATCATGATGGTATTTCATGATATGTTAGTAATAATGGAAATCTAGAAAAATATGAACTTGTTGACTTTGAGGGAAAGTTTTAAGATATATGCACAACAAATTTGAATATGATATAAGAATATGAAATGTATGGAATCAAATTAGATTATAGGATTATAATTCTATTTATGGAAATTGTATATAATTATGTAAATTGATTTGATGGATATTGCATCATGAAATCAACATTTGATCCATAAATGAGGGACTTATAGCTTGCTTCACCAACACAAATTTGTTATAGACGTTACAAATATGTTCTCTCTCTCTCAAAGTATTGGACATAAGGATTTTTCTTCAGAAAGGCTCGTAGGCCTCAATATATTTTCCCTATACAAGGATATCATTCTTCTCCTAGACAAGGCCATTTCTTAGGTGTGACTTCCACAATCAAATAATTATAAATTGCAACAATAATCAATCCAATTAAAATAAAGGCTATCTACTTTGTCCATGAGAACTCTATAAAACAGATTATCTAATATTCCAATGAATTCTTTAATTTTTAGTTGTTGTGCTCAATCCAATGTAAAGTGAAACTCATCTTCTTTCTCCTTATCTTGAGATACGAAAGGATGGTTCAACTTGTTGGGTTTGTAATTCCAAGGAAATTTCTCCATGGGGATGCTTGTCTCTAGGGTCTCTTGACTATAAGAAAGGTAATGGAAAATGGACGTGTTATGGTTCTCAATTGTTTGAGTGAAACATAAAACCTAGTCATATAAAAAATACAATGAATACCTTCAACAACTCATGGGGTTACCACACAGTTACCAAAATGAATCAAATATATGCTACAAATGTTGTAATTGTTTTCTCTTTTTCAATCACTTCAAGAAAACACTGATGAACTTAAATCTTAGAGCGTGTTTCCTATCTTGCTAATGGGCACGAACAAATTTACTTGCACTAGTGAAAATTAAGGCTACTAAATCATTCACAATAGGATTAGGGATGGCTCTCTGAATTAACAACTTTATTTCCCACACCAAATTGATCTAGAATATTATTATTCCATTAGTTGTTGGCAAGGCCATGGGCCATAAATTAGTTATTCAAATAGCTGCATAATAGTTGAAAGAATATTCATTAATTATATGGAAAACATGGATGAGACATAACATAATATGTGTTCAATTGAATGAAGTGATGGTTGTGAGAGGAATTGATCAATATTTAAGAATTATCACTAGCTATGTGAGATGACTTAATAATTTTAGAAGTTGACGAGGTGAATAAACTAACAAATAATGAATAAATGAATAAAAAATTAGATGAATTTGTCTCTAGTGAAAAAATCAACCAATAGTGAAAAAATCAAACAATAAGATGAATCAAACAATAGTGAAAAAATCAACCAGTAATAATATGAATCAACCAACAATGAATAAATCAATTAATTCAATCACTAAGGGAGAGAAAAAGAGATTCTATGGGTTGTGTGAAACCTTTATGGTCACCTATAGCCTCACCTCCATAAACAAAAGGTTGTATGACTTATGGGAAAAAGACACCCAAGTAATAATATACTTGACCCAAGAAAAGTCAAATTTGCTCAAGGAGAGAGAAGGTACATACTAGTATGATTAAATTAGTATCCCATAGGAGAAAGAAATTCTCCCAACATCCTTAATAGTTATGTATAGAGAGTATTGAGGAACATATTTTTTTCAAAGGAAATATCCAAGCAGATCCAACCAAAGGGATGACATCTTGCCAGCTTATTAGCAAAGCCTAACCCCGAGGGCATCAAGGATAATTTACCCCATGACCTCCCATCAGCAAGGTGCTTTAGCCACGGTAACTCGACCAATTGAGCTAATCATCCAGGATTTAATGAGGAACATAATTATAAATTTATCTAATAAATTTTTATGGCCAAGAAATGAAACCCATTGATCTCTTGGACACAATAAATGAATGGTATAAAAATTCTATTTATTGATGTTCTTCATTTGAATATGGAGAATGAAATTATCGTTGAAATCTACAAAGCCATGGAAAATATTGAATTCTCACACCCATAAAATATCTAGGAAAAAATTTAATATGAAGTATAAGAGTATCAAACACATGAGAGATTGTCACAATAATGCACACAAGAATCAATCACCATGAACTCAAAAATTTTACCCTTGAAACCCAAATCAAAAAACAAGCTTTGAATGAGTGCACAATGCGTCATTCTTGACGATATTTGGTTACAATGCTTCCATGGCTCTGTATGCCTCTACTTATCTTTTCCAAAAGACCCATTGAGAATGAAAGTGAAGCAAGGAATAGGAATAGATAAGGGTATGGGGAATGCCAAAATGACCCTTCATTTCTCATTCCACTAGTCAGTGTCCTAGATGTTTATCTTGCTGCATCAAAATCAAGTCAATATATAAACACCATCAATATATTCATAGATACAACAAGATCAAATGCATATAAATGCACATGCATGCATAACTATATCATTTCATCTTTTCTTTATCCCATTCAACTTCAATGTTGAACCTTAAATCTGATACCACTTTTGTGACATAGTACCAGAGCTCCCTTTTTCATATGTTCTTGAGCCCATTCAGGTCCATTGTTGAACCATGCTCTGATACCACTTTTTCACATACTTAATTCTCTCAATTATTTAGAAAAGTTACGAGTTACTCAAAATTTTCTATTTCTTTTTACTAGCTTGACAATAAGCTTCGATACCACTCTATTACACACCCCTACTAAATTTATCCTAACCACACTTGTAAAAATTTAATTTTCATCTCTCACACATTACGTCAAACAATTTACATGTAACCTTTCTTAAAATATTTTGTATACAACCAATCAAATAAAAATTGCATAAAGTAAAATAAGAAACATTGATTTGATTCCACTTGTAACATACTAACTGAAATATACCACTCACTTAGTAAACTTTTAATTTCTGACTTTAAGGTATTTTACCAAAAAAATTGTATGCAAATTGTAATAAAACACCTTTAACATGTTTATTCAAATTATTTTCATGCAAATAAGCATATATATACTACAACAATACTATCACGCAACAATGTTAATAAACAACAATATTATCCCTATTCACAAAATAACATTTTCATTAAGACACTTCATCAACCATTTTGTATGCAGCAAATCATTAAACAATTTAGGAATTTCTTCAATCACTTTGCATGCAAACTAATACAAGAATTTCCTCAAAAAATGCATCCTAAATTGTGGCAATCCAAGTTTTTAAAAATGAATCAGATGATTCATGGGAGTTTCCGTCACTATGGTCCAAGTTCCAACCTTTGGAACCTCCCAAATGAAAATTTATAGAATAAATTGTGTTTGATGCATGATTTTAGGAGCATCTATGAAGCTCGATTTCCTATGATCATATATCGTAAAATATCATGGCTCGAGATATAAAAGTTGGATCAAATGATTGGTGGGATTTACCGTCACCATGGTTCAAGTTTCAACTTCTTGAATCCACCAAAAGAAAATTTATAGCTGAAATACCAACATGGCTTATTTAATGCAAGATTTTAGGAGCATCTAGGAAGCCCAACTTCCTCTTATCATATCTCCTAAAATATCATGATCCAAGATCTGAAATTTGGATCATATGATCAACGATATTTCTCCTCATTATTTTCCAAGTTTCAACTTCTGGAAACTTCTGAAATAAAAGTTATAGTAGAAATTCCAACATGACATTTTAAAGATGTATTTAGGAAACCCAACTTCCTCCAATCATATTTCCTAATTTTTTGCAACACAAGATCTGAAAATTGGACTAGAGGATCAATGGGATTCCCCCTCACTATGATCTAAGTTTTAGATTTTGGAACCTCCCAAAATACGATTTATAGGAGAAATGTCAACATGGCATGTTTAAAAAAGAACTTAGGATGCCTGTCGTCCTCAACTAGCGTTGTTACAAAATTTAATACACATAAAAAGATACAACTAAATAATATAACAACTACAACGACGGTAAATTTTGTTGAAGGGTAAATGCATGTACATATAAACTTGTTGAAAAGATAAATTAAAGAATCATGCATAAGAGATACTTATCTTGAGTCAAATCTTTTGCAATCTAGAATTGAAGAAGGATGAGCCATTCTCCACATTGTTTCCCAATTAGAAAACCTTTCTCTACCCAAGATGATATGGACAAAGACATACCATTCTTCTAAGACTAAATTCAGGGCCAGTCTAACCATCTCGGTTCCTTGAGGAGTAGCTCCTACAACTTCCAGTTGATCTCGGTTTTCCTGAAGCTTCGATAGGAACGGATCAATGCACTCTCCCTTCTGCATCCTTGTAGATCGTAGCTTCTCCTGCAAGAACATCTTCCACTGCTTGAAAGATCCTTGATATAGCATCTCCAAGGCCTCCCACATCTCTCTAGAAGGCCCTTTGCCATGGATGTGACATACTACATGATCCTTCACTACGTCGACGATTAACCGTTTGGCCTTTCCCATATTATTCTTGAAGGCTTTCAACAGATCTGCATCTACAGGCTCAGCTACCACACTGTTGATGAAGGCTCTGTCCAACCGGTCTTGATCACGGAGCCCATTGGTTGCCATCTCACCCAAAAAAATGTCAAATCTGCCTCTAACCCTATGTGCAGCTGGCTCTACGCACTCCCCGTTGGAGTGATCCAAATAAATCTCGATCACGCTACTTCTGCATGGGAAATTAGAATTTCTTGGGCGAGAAATTCCTTGAGGTCAGAATTCCCTCAGTATGCTTCTTCTTCCTTCGTTTGACGCTTTCTGCACCAACAACTTCTGCTACTAGAAAACTGCGTCCTGCCAGAGATTGGTCTGCGCTGAAGATGTTGTTGTGTTGCTCCCTCTACCGCTAACAAATTGCAAACTGGAAATGATACCTCTCTCAGCTCTGTCGACTCACTTAGAGAGATATTCCCTTGAAAATCTTTCCCTCCTTGTGTGGATTGCGCAATCCCTTGGGGATTCGATCTGCTTCCTACGCGTCTCTTCGATCTCCCTCCTTCTCTTCAATGCTAAACTCTTTCGTCCTACTCTCTTGCTTCACCTACGCTTCTATACAAGATTTGATACCATGTGAGAATTCCTACACCAGAATCCTATTGTAGCAAAATTGATATTACTTCTGCTACTTGATAGATTATAAAATTTATTTACTATGTTCTTCAAGTAAATACTGAAGAAAATACACTACAACCTTTGCTAAAAAAATTTGGAAAATAAACGTGGAAACAAGATATGAGCAAGAAGAAAACTAGACACACATGACACTGTTATTTTTGGAATAAGTCCCCAGAAACCCAATGCGAGAAAACCAATGCAACATATGAGGGTTTGTATTATCAAGCAAAATTTTTTGAATACAACAAGATGCCCAAATCTGGCTATCCGCAGAGAATCTGACTGAAAGAGAACCACTAACACTGGAGATTGGGCACTAACCCAACACTGAACTAGATAACCCCATGCTGCCTCTGTGCAGCCTCTATGCAAATCTGTGTCACTCTAGCTGGGGACAACGTCACCTCCTTCTATTGGTCCTTTTGCGGGTCCTTCTACCATCTGGATGTTGATCTTCTGCCCCTCCAACCTCACACCCTAGCACTCTTGCACTGGATCTGACCGATCCTCAACAAAATTTCGGATCTCCTCAAGGCTTCAACGTTGCCTCTGTGTGGCTCTGCGCTGCCCAATGTAACCCTTACGCTGCCTCTTCTGCATCCTCTTCTCTTGGATGTATTCTCGGCTTAGGAAAAGATCTTCCATCTGGAACTATCACTGCCCCTCATTGCAATCAAATCAACTCGATGATCTCTCTGGCTCCTTTACGTTGCTCAATTAAGAAATCGATCTCTATAATCACTCGGTGTGTTTTCCAAATGCCCATCGAAGTCCTTATAATCTTCTTGTTGGATAACTAACGACCCATATTAAAACATAATCAATGACTTATATCATATTAACTCGATCTCCATCTTTTTTTAGAAGATTCACACCTAGTTCTATTAATATACTTTAATTATTTTAATTCCCTAAGTTTATACTTAGGCTTGCATTAAAAATAATTATTTGTTTTAATAAAACCCCATCTCGGTGGAGTTCCCAAAAACACTTTTTGGGTATTTTTGAATACATGTGTCCAAGCCTCCCAAAAAAATTTGAGATATAGAGGACATCTGATGCTACCATAAATCAACACTTCATCAGACCAAGAGCTCTTTTCTTCCAGTTTGATTTGGAGGTCTTCAATTTGCATTCGCAGAGAGTCAATTTCATACTCTAGTTGACAAATCTCTAGGTTATTTTCAATGTGCCTCTCCTACATTTCATAAGCCTCCTTCTGTTGTTGATGTGGGCATCTTTGCATCACTGCCAACCCCTCCCTAAGTTCAACATGTTCTTTGACACAAATACCACAATATGGAGGGTTCCTCCCTCATTCCTTCACCGAGTGCCCCATCATTCTGCCCGAACGAGGGAAACGACGGGCACAAGGACCTGAAATAGAGCTCACCTCATCAGTATGACTCATTGTATCCATGTAGACAATCGATCAACACCGACAGAAAGGATTACCAGAACGGAAAGGATAAACGCATAGCCCAATGAAGACCACACAGAAAGGATAATCATAGAGCCCCTAAATTGTCTCACTCTTATCTAATGTATGGAAATTAACCCCCTTTGGAGATACAAGCTCACACTCCCGAGGGTGACTTCCCTCTGATCCCACTACCATGAAAAACCCTTGCATACCCTGACTTCCTAGACCATGCCATGGGGTCCTTGAGCTAATTACCACCAAGACTGAGACAAACCCACTCTTTTGGAAGAAGATCACACCGTTATGCATCCTTATGTATAATTTTCCGAGCCTTAGCCAAATGCGGAACTGTGGGACTCTACGCTTACCTCTTTGATCTGTATTTTTAAAATTGAAGGTTTTATGAATTGTGCAAGTAAAATTTTATGTCTTTTAGGAAACTGATCAATTTGTAAAAGTACATAAATTAAAGGTTTTTAACTCATTTTGGAGCATAAAAACATAGACAATAACAACATACACAGTAACACAAGACAAAAAATTTATGAAGGAGTTCACCCCTCTTGGGCTACATCTCCTGGTCCAGCTTCCAATGTTCAGCCTATTTCATTAAGTGCTCAAATTTGTTATTGCATGGATTTATTGTGCTCATAATGAAAAAAAAATGTCTCCAATGGTTCCAGAATAGTAAAAACCCCAAGTTGAGCTCTTATTGGGCTCAATTTGGCCAAAAAATGAAGAAGTTTTGCTGCTAATTGTTTTATGAATTCCGCCTTTTATGGAACTGCTAAGCGAATTTTTCTTCTTGTGCCGACGATGTTCACGCCGTTTCAGGTGAAAATTTTCACTTACTTTAAATGTACAATGACCCCTGTGAGCGGGAAAATTGGGCCACATCGGCCATTCTCTTGGCATTGTGCCCAAAATTCCTCACCGAATTGTTATTCATATTCCACACTGTTGTTAGGTTATGTGGTACCATATTTTTGGGCCAAGGTTAAGCCAAAGCCCTCAGATCCCTTCTGCCTACGGTCTCATGGTTGGTGAGGTGACCAGGGGCCAAGGCTTAGCCTCGACCCCATCCCCCAAATACTTTCCACCGAAACTTTAAATAACACATGGGAACTATACATGTTAAGTCCCATCAACAACATAATGGTAGAGCACTGCAATGTTTGCTCGAAGGTCATGAGCTCGAATCCCCCAGAGGCCAGTTCGAGCCATAACAAAATTTTACACAACCCTAGGGTGCCACATGGCACCCAATCATTGGGCCAACAAAGACCATCCACAACTAATTAGAACCTGCGAATTTGAGCCAATCCATTGAGGCCACTTGGAAGCCTGCCATTGGCTTGAGAAACATAGTCATCTTGCCTAGTCAACCTTCCCAGTGAGCAGTCTTGCACCCAACCTGCAAAAAATTTAGTTGTTTAGGAAAATGATCAAAACGTGATATCGATAGCATACGATATCGGTTTTGAGAAATTAAAGTTGCGTTGGATTCATGGCGATAATATCTACGTTTTGGCACCGATTTCGAGTACTTTTGAACACTCTGAATTTTGAGCACTTTACTGATCCATTGGATCACTCTTGCATCCTATTGATCCTCCATAATGCTCCTGATTTTTTAAACAACTTTCGGCTTGTCAAAATTCACCGTCCCCCACGCGAACTATCTACAC
Organism: Pinus albicaulis; assembly: GCA_034641835.2. Taxonomy (NCBI): domain Eukaryota; kingdom Viridiplantae; phylum Streptophyta; class Pinopsida; order Pinales; family Pinaceae; genus Pinus; species Pinus albicaulis. The sequence goes on along the minus strand of CM076584.1, from coordinate 464,283,411 downwards.
TAGCCTGAATTAATTAAATGTCAATTTTGTTCAGAGAGAATTCACATGTTTTCTCCTTGAATGCACATGCTATGGAGCCCGATTCGAGAAGCGAGCACTTGAGCTCCCACACTTAAGCACCAACCAACTCCAAGTGTTACAACCATTTGAGGACAACAGACACATAACAAATGAAGTTGAACTTAACGCTAAGGAGATCCGCCACAAGGTGGGAAGAGGGGGCATGTGATGAGAGGGTAGATGTGACAGGGGCGGGGAGGACAAGAGGGAGGGTGAAGAGGGGTGATCAGCCAAGGTGACCAAGGCGGCCTGGAGAGGAGGGTGATATGGCGGGGGAGGGGGGGGTGGAGGGGGAAGGGTGAAGAGACAGGAGTCAAGGAAGATGGGGAAGCCATGAGGGAGCCATGAGGGGGATGATAGGACTTATAGACCCCTTGATCTCCCTATTTTTCACCTTATTATTTCGATTTTTAATACATGATTCAAAGTTAACTATCATGTTTTGGATTTTCATATAAACAATTAGGGGATAGGAAAATGTTTCGCTATACCGTTCTTCTCGCTGCTTTCTTCTTTCATTTTGCAGGAAAAGTTGGCTTTCCTACCATCTTCCTTATTTTGACCTCTTAGGAGGTGAAAAAACTTTAATTGTTCAAAGTGAGATAGCATTCCCTGGGCTCTCTTAAGGATTTGATTCAATTTATTGTTCTGAGTTGCTGAGTTGTGGTTCATATGCTTTACGATAAGAAGGGAGTCCCCTAGGATAATCATATCCATGATTCCTTTTTTCTGAGCCAAGGCAAGACCAAGGAACAATCCATAAGCCTTAGCTTGATTATTTGTCTTCTTTCCCAATCCCTAGGCATATCTATCTACTATAATTCCTTTGGGGTTAATGAGAATCCCTCCCCCTCCTGCCACCCCACGTAACAATATCTATTTACAAACCATGGAACAAAATCCATTTACAAATTAAGAATTTCCATAATAAATTGAAAGTAAATCTCCATCGTTAGGAATCTTGTTATATTTTTTTTTTAAATAAAATCATAATTTAGTTATTTTTTTTAGTAATTTTGAGATTTATTATGAAATAAGTGTGTTGTCGATTATTATGTATTGACACCGATAGATAGTTACCATTTAATTTATATGACTGTGCTAATTCTATTAGGCGTATCAATCTGTAATAGCATGTTCATTTTGAACGCCATTGAGATAATATATAATTAATGGATTTTATGTTTCAAGCATTGTCTAATTGGATATTGCAATATAGTTGATTATACCATTCTATTTGTGTGGATGATTTTTGCTTCTTTCCTTTTGGTGTGTGTGTTTTACAGAGTCCCATTCCCTATGTTGTAATTTAAATTTGTTCTCCCTCACCCCCAAGACTTTGCATCACATAGCAACGAAATGGACTCCGACTTGAATTCATGCTGATGGCATGCATTATTATGCTTTACATATATCCTCCATAATCTCCAAGGCTACATCTTGTACTTCGTTATTCCCATGACTTCAAGAATTTTATTAAGACATGAAAGAAACTGGAAGACGAGTAATTTGAAAAAGATATGTTTCTTTTTATCGTGAAGGAAAATTCTCTAAAAACATTTATTCTTGTGATACTGGAAACACCATGAGCTCTACCAGAGTAGTGAAGTCTATTCATTTGTAACCTTAGAGATCCAAATTGACCTAAGTTTTAACACTAGAATGTGACCTAAAGAGGGCTAAGGACGAAGCATCTTAGTTATAGACTAGAAAATAGGGAAATTAGTGATATTCATGAGAAAATGTCCAATCTTGATTGTTAGAAAATTAAATATTCTTTTGTTAAATGATTTCAAGAGAAGAGGAGTGGTTTGGTAAACAATTTGTTTCCTAACTACTTAGTTCAAGTCTTTGGAAACATATTGTAACTAACACATTTATAACATTTATGCAAATAGTTGTATTTGATGTAATAATAATAACCGATCTTCAATCTTTTCACATTACAAATTCAAAAAAGAAAAACTCCTTATTATGTCGAGTATGTCCAAGTTGCCAATGGGCTAGCTTCAAGAAAGGGATTATGTAACATTATTTATAACGCATGCACATTTTTGTTTCTGGACACTCGATGTTTTTTTCCGAAGATAATGCTGCTCCTAATTTCATTCGTACATTAGTTCCAACTCATGGCATTGGGATATTGTAGCCTCAAATAAGGAGTTATGACAAATGCACATTTTGTTCATTTTGTTTTTTGATACTCCATGCTTATTCGAACATAATGATTTTCCTAACTTCATTTGTCGATTAGTTCCAGTTCCATCCTGTTGCACTTATATATTGTTTTTTAAGAAGAATAGTCAAATTATTTTCAGGCCTTTGATTTTAGAGGTGGATTAAGCGAAAAATGTCTTAATTGTGATGATGTTTTTCCACTGTAGGCAAATTCCTTACGTCGATATTCTTGATACCTAAGAATATACCAGAAATTTGGAAAACCTTGAAAAGGAAACCCCCACATTGCACTTTGTAGTTTCAAATTTTGTGTTGACCAATTAATCTGAACCTTTTAGGTATGTGCGTTGAGAAGTATTTATCTTTTTATAAATTTATGTGACAGATGTGAAGGCATATGAGTACACATCAATTACTAGTGTAACGTTGTTGAGCTGCTGGGCCATCCCATGGGTTATGATTCTCACTCGTTTCTTTATGAAGACAAGATATACTATATGGCAGTTTATTGGGGCAGCTATTTGTATTATTGGGCTTGTTCTTACTATTTTGTCAGATGTGACTACATCTGATTCAGGTAATTACTTTTAGAGCTCTCCGACAGTGATGTAATTTATGGAAATGTCAGTGCAAGCTTTTCGCTATTTACCTTTTACCGTGAATTAAGAGCTTAATAATAAAAATTCGTTTGTTGTTTGATAATCTAGTTCTTACAGTGAATTCTGAGTGAAATCCATGACTACAAGCAAATTGAAATTCTTTCCTAAACTTTTTTCAGCCACTAGTCTTACATTTTACCAAATAACAAAATTACATATTGTGCAATTCAACGCTGCCTCTTCCAAACAAGGCCATAACAACCAACATGTGAGACTGAGCATGTATAGTGAATGTTCTTAACACTCTTTCGTTGTTTGATATCTTTGTTTAAATTTACGATTCTTCCAAACTTCACTGATGTATTTGCTTCAACATTAATATATCGAGACCCTTATTATCCTGCTCATATGTGTCTATATTTTTGTATGTGCCAGTGCAACTGCATAAGTCAACATGGTACCGGAGCAATTAGGTCTGGGGTTTATGAGATCAGAGACCATATTTGTTGGAGAGCAAAGGGGAGGATAGCCAGGGGATCAAAGTTGGAGACTAAGGATTTGTGTATCAATGTCCACTAAATAGTAAAGACCAACATAGGTCAAAGGGATCAATGACTACAACTAGCATAATAACCTAGAAAAAGAGATGTGTTCTAAAATAAAATGATAAATTAGTATAGGAGCAACATGAAATGTAATGATGTGCATGGGATCTTGGAGAGATGGTGACCGAGTGCGTTGATAAGATACTCCTAGATGTTAAGTCACCGGTTCAATTCCCCACCCTATTCGGGTGTTATTTTTGGACATGACCATGATGTAGCATCACCACTATCGAATTTACAAAAAAAAACATGAAATGAAATGATATAAACATAGGCATAGAAATAAGATATCCCAAGATTGCTTGGAAGCGGGAGCGGTAGCAACGATTTTCAGAAGCTTCTGAGTCGAGAGCGTTTTCGGGAGCATTTTTTATATAATATATATTTTTATATATTTGATGATATATGTCAACAAAAGCATGTAGAATGGTGAATTAGTTATAAAAAACATAAAAACATGGATTAAACCATATAACATCAATCGTCTAGTAGTTATAATCTTCATCAACCATTCTCATCAACCTAAAATTTTTAAAGTTTCAAAATTCAATATATAAGATTTGTCATCACTAAAGGTGTACATGTAACCATTACCAAACTATAACAAAGAATATCAAACATGAAATTAAATGTTTCAAGAAGCGTTATATTCATAATTCATTACCAATGAGTTATAATTTCCAACTTCAAACTTCAAACTTAAATTGCCATATATTGTTTACAAAAAATCCCATAATAAATACGAAAGACTCAATAGTTATAAAAAAGTACCAGAAACTAGAAAAGACAAGTAAATATACTATTTACTAAAATTTCTTTTTGCCTCGAGAAACTTCTAATTTATTTTCTCATGATCTATGAACAATGGCAGTCTCCTCCCGCATAGTCCGTCTCTGCAATGGTTGTGAACCACGTCCAGAAACATAAAGCACATGACCTCCACACAATGTTGTGGATGGAGGTGGTGGAAAAGTTGGTGCAACTTGAGCCCTACTAGTGGATGGGGATAGCAATGTTGTTGATGTTGCTTGATGACTGTCATCCTCAACTGTTCTAAATGTAAGGTTGTCTCCTCCAAATCATCCTCCTTCTGGTTGTTGTTCCAAGTGATATATGCTCTATCAAATCAAGCCCCCTCACAATAATGTTTCAGCAACCTCAAGTCGTAGTGTAAATAAACCAAGCTTTCTACGTGGTTTTCATTGAGCCAGTTTCTTTTGACATTGTGGATGAAGCTATACGTGCTCCAACACCTCTCCGCAAAAGAAGTATTAACCACCTGTGAAAGAAATTTAACTACCAATTTCACCAAAGGCCCCCCAAAGCGATAGATGTTCCACCATTCAACAGGACCGAGTCTATCTCTATCATTGATTGCATGCATTGTACCAAACATTCTAGTTTGGCTGAAGTTTTTTCTTAATTCTCCACGCAATCTAGCACACTCCTCCCTGTCAGGGACCAACTTGTATAATGCTAGTGTAATGTCCCCAATTTTTGGATTTCCTTGTGGTGAGATTAGGAGGGATTTCCAAGCTTATGTTAGCTAGATCATGGAAGCAGCATTACATTATTGGTGGGCCCAAAGGTTTTTGAGGAGTTTTATGGGGGGCGACTAGGATCGCTTTCCATTTTTCATCATCAGGATCAGTTCCACACAGTTCAATATTTGTTTTGCTACATTTTGACGGTTTATGTAAACCTGAGTTATTAACGAGCATATTTTAATTAATTACACTTAAGTTGTTGTTTCAGACTGATCACGAGGCTTTGGGAGGCCAGTATAATCATGGTGGCGGTTTAAGCATTTTCTGGAGATAAAAGTGACTTTAATTAAGTAATAAAAATCACTTATTAAATGAAAGGTGAAAACATGGTTTTATCTAAGGGGTAAATAAAAGTGGGCAAAAGTCACTTGGAAAATAGGAGGAAACTGAACTAAGTGGATTATTAATAAAATAATAAAAAGATATTTCTAGAATATTGGATAAGATATGGCAAAATTTTATAAAAGAGGAGAGAAGGTCATTTCTTATTCATTTTGGTTTATAATTATTTGTTATGATTGGTTTGGAGCTCAGGGGAGTTTCCTCTTGAGGATTTTAGGCAAGACTATCAAACTAGTTTCGGTGGACATTCATTGCCACCCTAGCTAGTATTTAGTCGATTTCGATAGTCATTCATAGCCACCCTAGCTAGTATTTAGTCGATTTCCATTGTCATTCATAGCTACCCTAGTTGGCGTTGTGGGGAAATTATTCAGATTTCCTATTTGTGCTTGAAATTGCAAGTGATTTTTGTAGCAGTTCTCAAGGGCCAAAATGTTATTATTTTTGGAAGATTGAGATTTGTAGCTAGGTTGAACTTTCAGAGGGCCGAGTTCATTGACACACTGGGCCGAATTTTTGAATTCATATTATTATTGTTGGGGCTGTGTTGATATTCATCTACAAGAGTTATATTGTCGATCATTTGCTGGAGATAATATTATTCTTGCTGGGGTCGAGTTGATATTCATCTGTTGGAGATTATATTGTTGCTCATTTACCGGAGATCAAACTATTGTTGCTGGGGATGAATCATTGTTTATTTGTAGGAGAACAAATCTTGATCGCTGGGGTCGAATTGTTTGGGTATTTGGAGGACGAATTACTACATTACTTGGAGGCTGAGTTTCTAGTGCAAAAGGAGGGCCGAATTTGTCAGTTATTGGAGGTTGAATTCTTGCTCACATATTTACCGAAGATTAATTTAATTTCCAGAGGCTGAGATCGTTCTCTGAGGGGTTGAGTTCACCAGGAAGACAAGATTATTTTCTAAAGTGTCGAGTTATTTAGGAGGGTCAAGTTCTCAGATCTGCCAGGCTGTGTTTCCTTGAGGGCCGAGTCCATTTTTTGTGGGTCTATATAATCTTTTCAGAGGGCCAAGTTGGTTTATCCAGTTGTCGTGGTTGTATCATGGTTTTACAAATTCTCATTTGCATGTAAACCACCCCCCCATCCCCCCAATTGAGTTAATAGAATTATTGGATGTGCTCCTGAAAAATTTCTTCTATTTGTGTTTATTTCTCTGTTCGTATAGTGTTTGACAAAATGTTTATTCACTATTTTTATGGGGTTTTATCCTAACCCCACCCCCAGGTGCAGGGTTGGCCAACCAAGATGGAGAGTAGTATTTTGGCATAAGGACATCTACCAAGGCATGGAGTGGAACATTAATATTATCCCACCTTTTGACCATATGTTTGTAAATATGGGCATACAAGATGACATCTTTCATTTGAACAATATCTTTGATTTTCCCTATCACACTATCCATTTGCTCATACACCTCCCTAATCACCAACGCATTTGTATTTGCAAAACGAATCATGCTATAAAAGGGCTTGGTGAACTACAAAACATACTTCACACTTGTCCAAAACTAACCATCAAGAACGATGTCCTCCACCTCTTGAAAATTTTCCCTGTCATGTGTGGTTGTAGCCTTGTCCTTTAAAACCTGCCATGATTCACTTGATACCATGCTATCCAATGTCTCTCTTGCCTTCAAAAGGTTCCTGAAGGTGAGGTAATAGGTAGCAAATCTAGTCTTTGCAATCTTCAATAGCTCCAACCTTGAGTGACTACGGAAAAGGCCATGGGCATCACTATGATTGGTAATAAATATTATCATGTACTTTCCTCTCTTGTACAATGAACCAATCCATTTGTATTCAGGTTCTTTTTTCTTAATAATGTCATGCATCAAAAGGTTCATTGTGTGAACAAAACACCCAGACCAAAATATGTTGGGGTATCTATCCTAAATTATTGCTCCCGCCGCCTTACAATTAGAAGCATTATCAATAATGACTTGGATGACATTGTAAAGCCTAATAGTTTCAATTGTTTGAATTAATGGTTATGCAATGTTGATGTCAATCTTGAACTTATGAGAGTAGTCATGAGATGAAAGGAACACTGCACCAACAACAAACACAACAAGAACACTTATAATGGCTTGTTGATTTTTCATGATTTTCTAATTTGATAATTACTTACAATGATTTCTTCATTAATTCATCTTATGTCACATACATCATTAAGCAACTATACATAGAAAATCTCAACAATAATGACAATAGGATCATGAAGAGACAACCAAACACACAAAGAGACACAATTTTTTCACCTGGAAAACCCAACAATCTTTTCTAGGATAAATTCTTCAATTCAACAAATTTACATTCTGATATTCTTAAGTTAAATTAGGTCAAACAAACCACAGTATTTCATAATTCAAACCTTGGTCAACAAGTTGGTCAAACTTCCCATAACAAATTTGGTCAAAGCCTCAAAGAACTCAGTCAGACTGACCTCAAGAAACTTGGTCAACTGCCATTGAAATTTGGTCAACCGGTCTCTGAATTTTGGTCAACTGTGCCTCTAAATTCAATCAACTCAAGTCAAAATAGATTCCTTCAAACTTCCTCATAATCTCCTCCTTAACTTGCATGTGTGAACATAAAATCAGAAGATCATGTGATGGTTGATTTTTTCTTCAAGTGATGAGGTCGAGTGCCTTTATATAGTGATTAAGGGTGCCCATGTTGAAATATGTACTAGGTACGGTCTTCATAATGACATATGTAATTTTGATTTTATGTATTCAATGAAAAGAGAAAAATAAATTATTATTATTGTTCTTGAGGCATGGGTTTCATGCTTAAGGGGAATTTATTTTAGGTCAAACTCCCATTGAGAGCTTCTAGGATTTGTCATCAAGTCTATAAAGTCAAAAGAGTCATTGTCATGTATGCATAACCCTTCTTGGGCATGCTACACTTGTAAGAAAATTATTTGAGTAAAATTAGAGTCAAAAGACCCTCCAAGGCCATGTCAAACATGCACACATCAAGTCGGCCTCATGGAGCAACAAGTCGGCCTAAGGACATGTCAAGTCAGCCTAATAGGAGGCTCAAGGAAGCCTATATATAGGGCACTCAACCTCATTTGGAGACACTTCACTCTCACACACAAGTTCGATCATAAGGACAAGAAGAAGTGTGAAGAAGAGGAAGACAAAGGAAGGAGGAAAAGTCGAGCTATTTTGGATTTTTTTTGGGATACTTCTCTCCACACGTGCGAAGGAATTAGGGCACATATTTCTGCAATGAAGCTGAGGTGCAGAAGTGAAGTTAGGTCATTAAGAAGAGTTGTTTTGGAAGTCGAGTTCTCTAGGTGAGAGAAACTACCAAAGCGAAGAGGAGAAGTTGCAGTTTCTAGGCAAGTCGAAGTTGTAGTTTCTTGGCAAGTCAAAGTTATTTCTAGGCAAGTCGAAGTTGCAGTTGCAGTTTCTAAAGTTGCAGTTGCTGAGTAGGTCGAAGTTGTTGTAAGGAGGAGCTATTCAAAGAGGAAGCTGACCTGGTCTTGGAAGGTTTCTTGGTCAAGGGTCTAGGTCTTGGAATTCTTCAATTGAAGATTCTATAAGAAGAAGAATTCTGGTGGGTTTTCCTCTCGAGTTGGAGAGGTTTTGGCCCTGGATGATCACCTACATCTTGTGTCCTATTGTCTCATTGTTCTTTATCTTTCGATAGCTGTTTGATGATAGAGAATACCAATTATAATAAAGGAAAGAATAAGTAAATCAAGAAAAGTAAAAATACATCAAAAGTAGTTATCAATAAAAAGAGAAATCTCCTACACTTGCTACCCCTGGATTTCTCAACATGGTATCAGAGCTAAGGTGACAATTCAAGGAAGGGAAACTCAATAAAGGACACTCAAGAATCGAAGTTTGAGAAAAGTATAAAGGACATCAAAGCATAAAGAAGATTCTCTTGCCTCCAAGGCATTTCAAGGGCAAGAATCACATCATTATCTTGAAGGAAGTCTAAACCCTAGTTCGTTTGAAGAAAGGCGTTGTCATCATCATCAAAGAAATCAAGACAATCTCCTTGAAGCAAGGATTTCATCTTAAAGGAGAATCCTTATTTCAAACATCCTTGAAGAAGATCATCCAAGAAGCATCAAGGCATCATCATCAATCATCATCAACAAAGGCATCAAGTTGAAGAGTTCATCTTCACTTGACAAGTAATTATTTATACTTCTATATCTAAATCTAGTAAAATGGCTTTATTTTGCAAGGAGAACAACAAGTTGGTTGGGTCATTGAACTTCCTTGCATAGAAAAGGAGGATAGACTTAGTCCTCAAGGAAAATGAAGCTATTAATCATGTCAAAGGAAAAGTCTCCAAACCATCTGAAGAGCAAACACTATCTAAATATATGAAAAAGGATCTAAGGGCTCAAAGGATTCTTATAGAATCCATCAAGGATTCTCTCATCCCATATGTAGAAGAGTTGGAGACATCAAAAGAGATATACGATAAGCTAGAAGAATTGTTCTATGAAAGCTTGACATGATAAGTCATATCACTAAGATCTGAACTATACAAGTTGAAAGCGTCAAAGGATGAAGGGATATCTAAATGTCTTACTAAAGCATCACAAATAAGGAATCAACTTCAAGATGTAGGAGAGATGATATTCGATAAATAAATGATTACCATTGTTCTAAATGATCTAACCGATGAACAATGAAACCTTATATCAAAGGCCTATGAAGAGGAGAAAGCTATCCCATTCAATAATTTGTGGTCACTATGCAAGATTGAAGAAAACAGGTTGAAGGAAAAAAGTGATACAAAATCAAATAAGTAGGTTCAAACATTTGCTATCATGTCAAGAAGCAAAGGGATATTTGGCAAGTTTGGTCCTCAAAAGAAGAAGAAGATCAATATGTCACAGATCCAATGCTATGGATGTCAAGAATATGGGCACTGCAAGAGAGACTGTCCTAAGCTCAAGAAGGACAACAACAAACGAAGAAGGGAAGAAGGCCATATCACTAAAGAAGTGGAAGAATCTGAAAAGAATAAATTCAAGGAGGAAGTAAAAGATCTCTACTATTATTGAGATAAGCTTTCCTCACCTAGTTCTTTTCAAGTTTTTGTTTCAGTTTTTTATTTTGTAAAGTATAGCCATGATGGTAGGAAACATTAGAATCATGATAGGATGCATCATGCCAGGAGATGTCATCTGTAAGGTCCTAAATTTCAAAATTAACAATGACTAACAAAATTGATACTACACAATCCATCGTGAAATTTTTGAAGCAGAATATATCAATTCACTATTGAATACTTACCTGGAACCGTGTTTGAAGATGTTCCTGACCCGCCATGGCTCCCGTTCCCGTTACCAAACCGCCATTTTCCTCCCAGCCTATCTGGGGTCAACCTCTCCGGTCCCCAGATCCAGAAGACAAGTCGTCTGGCCCCTGTGCCCAAAACCCCAATAACAATCAAGATCACACTATGACTATGTTAGAACTCACTGCTTTGGTCTCCCACAGTTAGAAATCCTTTGATAGCATCTGGGTCAATTTTCTCACCTCACTGACCCATGCCCATCAAGTTTACCCCCCTTCTCCTTTTATACACAAATCCCTTTTCAAGATATTTATTAAAATATCCTCTTTTACTAAAAATCTTAGTCAAATCCCCTTTCAAGATATTTATTAAAATATCTTCTTTTAAAAATATCTTAGATTTCTATTAAAATATTATTATTTCATAAATATCTTGGATTTATTAAATATCATCATTTAATAAATATCTTGTATTCCTAAAATATCTTGGATTTATTATTAAATATCATCATTTAGTAAATATCTTGGATTTAATTAAAATATCATCTTTTATTTGCATAAGTCAATGCTTTTACTTTCCTTTAAACAATATATTAGTTATAGTATGATAGTGAGTAGGTATAACTTTTACCTCCCAATACATTCATTATTTTCTGGCGAGTTAGGTATTTACTCAATACTTCAATAATTCACACATTACCCTACATTGAGACTTTTCATAATTGATTAGTGCATATACTAGTGCAATACACGTGATACATGCATATTTAGGTATCATATGCATGCTAATATTTCTATGTTCCCTATAACTCGAGTTGGGTCATTACATCATCATAGAAGCATACGATTGAAAGAAAGAGCTCATGACATCATCATATAGAAGCATGAAAGATAGTTGAAATAAAAGTCTATGGTTGTCACCTATAAAAGGATGTAGCTCTTAGTAACCTCATTAGAAGCATAAGTAGTACTTACGAGATGAAGAAAGTCATCTAGTATTATTATCATCATACATCATTCAAGAGGAGCATTTGCTGGATAAGAATTAATCGAGATCCTCTGTTGGAATCTTCATTAGAAGGTTCACCTATTGGAAGAAGCAAGTGTCTCACCGAGAATTCCACCTTGTATGGGATTCATGGAATAATGGTATGATAAGAAGCGAAGCAAGTCAGGGTGATTGAAGTTCTTTCAGTCAAGGAAGTTGTTGAAGGAATTCTAGATGACTTAAAGAAAAAAATGAGGTATGTATGCATGTTTTTAATTGAGTCATGTCATATGGTTGCAGATAACATGGATAAATGATCTACCATGATCAAAAGAAAGGATATCCTCCTTTGGAAGGATGCATGAAGGCATGGTTCAAACATTGATGAAATCAACATAATATGTCCTCACATGAAATATGAGGTGGTTGACAAAGTTTCTAAATATGTGAATAAAGAAAGGAAGAGATCATGAAAAGTGCAACTATGGAGAAAGGCTATCAACATCCAAGGACTAAAAGATTTGACTGATATCTCCATGGGAAAGATATGAAGATCTTGATGAAATCTGAAAAAGAAAGAGACCCTTGACATTGTATATCTTTTTGGAGATGTGTCACTATGTATGTAGGATGTTGATGTTACAACAAGAAGATGTCATGATGAAAATACCATCAAAAAGGTAAGTTTGATCTAATGTTCATTCTTGTTTTTTGAATAATATCTGGATGGGCTATGCATGGCTACAATAGGAAGAGTTGCAGATGTCATCTACAACTGATACTCATGTAGGATGAAAGATCCCGAAGGAAATATGATGCGAAGAAGGTAGCAAGGCATGAAGAAAAGGCTAGATATGGACTAATGAGTCACTTTCTGATGAAAGAAAGGATGACATGACTAACATGAAAGTGATGGATGGTTGATGCCCTACAAAGATGAAGGCTCCATAATATTAAAGATCAAATTCATGAAATCAAATGGAGGAACACCACAAGCAGCTGAAGGTCCCATGATCTCCACTAATGAATAAAAAGTTGTTGCTGGAAATAGGTCCCTAGGAAGCTTGGAAACAAAGTTTCTAACTTGGCAGAAACTTAGAAGAAAATTCCTAAGCCAAGAGGGACCTTAGGTACATTCCTTCTGTAGGAATGAGTACATTCCTTCATTGGAATAGGTATATCCTCCCTTTGAGAGGGAGATATAGACACATCATTCTTGTCTTCACTTGGGAAGATAGAATGGAGGATTAGGTAAGCATCTGACATCCGATACTCTTTAAGTATGTAGTAGGGAATCCAAGATAAGAGGAGTCGTGAAGGACTGATATTCTTTGAGGACTAGGAATCCAAGATAAGAATAGTCCTGCAGGAACATACCCTGTGAACACTCGGGTGGGGTATGCTCGTGGAAAGACAATGATGAAGGTGTCTATAAATCATTAGTCTCGCCAGATTGTGCTCTAATCTTGTGGAGAGATAGAGTTTTTAGTTAAGGCCTTTCTATGTGACAATGCAAGATATGATGCTATACAGATGGGTTACCAATTTGACTCTTCTTATGAGAATTTTTCAGATTGAGAATGTCTAAGTACCTTGTATGGATTATGAATACCTCCATAGTTAAGAGAGAGTGTTGAAATATGTAACTAGGTTTGGTCTTCATAATGACATATGTAATGTTGATTTTATGTATTCAATGAAAATATAAAAATAAATTTATTATTATTGTTCTTGAGGTATGGGTTTATGGTCAAGAGAAATTTATTTTAGGTCAAGCTCCCATTAAGAGATTCTAGGATTTGTCATTAAGTCTATGAAGTCAACAAAGTCATTATCATGTATGAATAACCCTTTTTGGGCATATTACACATTGTAAGAAAATTATTTGAGTCAAAATAGAGTCAAAAGACCCTCCAAGACCATGTCAAACATGAAAGCATCAAGTCGGCCTAATAGAAGGCTCAAGGAAACCTATATATAGGACACAAGTTCGATCATAAGGACAAGAAGAAGTGTGAAGAAGAGGAAGACAAAGGAAGGAGGAAAAGTCGAGCTATTTTGGATTTGTTTTTGGGCTACTTCTCTCCACAAGTGCGAAGGAATTAGGGCGCATATTTCTACAATGAAGCCAAGTTGTGAAAATGTCTGAATACAAAATTACAGAAACCCTACTGCAGTATCTTGATTTACTTCTCCTACTTGTGATTTAATTATACAAGTTATTTTCAGAAAATATGTAGAAAATATCGAAGTAAACACCACTAGCAACCTACACATTTATAGATCATTTACTGAAACATAATGCACATATGACAAAGAAAACACATGATTTTTCAGACAAATGTCCCCAGAAAAACCCAATGCGAGAAAACTGGTGCAACAGTTTTGAAGGTTTATTATTATTAAGCAGCAGTATTTTGAGTACATCTAGGGTGCCATAATTTGGCTCACCCAACAGAGAAAACCTCGGCAACAGAGATAAATGTGAGTTTTACCTCACTTTGCAAGTCCCAGTGGATCCAGAGCAGCCACTAGTGAAACCCCAACTAGCTCTGCGCACTCTCTACGCTACCACTGCGTATGTGTGGCCCTGGCTGAGGGACTGTGTCACCCTTCCTCTGCGTTGATCAACTTCTCCCGGAATCGAGTTTCAGCCCTGCGGGCTTAGAAACCCCGATCTCCAGCTAATTTCGGACTGTCCCTTGGAGGCTTTGTGCTGCCCCTGCGTGAGCCCTGCGTGGGCCTGTGTCACCCTCTCTAGGGTCTGCGTCACACCCTCTGATGGTTGTGTTGCCTCCTCTGCATCTCTTCCGCCCTTGATCTGCGTTGTACTCTCGGTACTCCGACTAATCACTGCATCTGCCCCTCACTACTTCTCTAAATCACTCAGATCTAATCTTCGTTCGGGCACTGCTTAGTCAGAAGAATTCGATCTCTTAGACTTTGTGTGTGTTCTCCAACTAACCCCAAGCCTTCCTTTAATACTTTTCTCGTTGAGAAATCAATGACCGTGATATAATCACTAATCAACCGCTAAGATTAGCTAAAGCTTGATCCATGTCACTTAGAATATTCTCATCACATGTGTAAATTAATTTACTTTAACTTTTCAATTTCCCTAAGTTAGATTTAGGGTCCCCATTAAAAAAATTAATTATTTGAATAATTTTTACACCGGGTGGAATTTATCCAAACTATTTTTGGGTCTTGGAGATCTCATGTGTTCTAGCTCCTCCACAAAGTTTCGGAGATGTAGCACATCCATTGCTACCCAAAATCTCAACACTCCCTCTTAGCGAGGAATGTGCTCTAGCAACACTTCACCACTGAAGCATCACCCTGATCTCTGGCATCGGTCTCCATATTTATTTGATGCTTGGCTTTGCTGCCCTCCATCCTCTTGTTGTTGCTTTACGTACGCTGCCCATGACTCACGCCACATATATCTTGAGACAACCTGCGGTGTTTGCATCATGCGCACCTTAGCCTTCTTTGCTATTCTTGCTTTGCAGCAGTTGTGGAGAAGTAAGCAATTCGAGGACATCCACCCAATCTATTGACGAGATAAGTCGGTCTGTTGCATCTCATCACTGAAGCACCCTCTGTTGCTGCTTTGCACTATCCCTCTAGAGCCTCTGCGCTGCTGCTGTGCTTTGCACTGCTTCAGCTGCTGCCCCTACTGTGATGGCACAGCACCCGTTCTTCTTTACTTGCTTGCATTCTGTGCTCTACTCTCTAGCATCCGTTTCTGCTGCCTTTGCTTCTCCATGATCTTCTGCACCTACTGAATCCAATCATCCTGCTACTGTCTTAAGGCTCCCGTAGCTCGTATGTGATCCAAGAGTTTGGGCACCTCAAGGATCCTGCCTCTACCATTTGTAGTTGCTGTACAGATCTATATCGCCCCACCTCTTCTCTCGAGGCACATGAGCACTCATGGCCACATCATCTTCGCTGCCATTGTCCCCTCTAGCTACTGCTGCCTTGGAATTAGAAGCTTCCTTGTCCTTCATCTAGGGACAAGTATTGGCGAAGTGTCCAAGTTCACCACATTTGAGGTGTCAGACCTTGGATAGATCCTTCTTCTTCTTCCCTTATTACTCTGCTTCTCCATGATCTTCTGCACCCACTGACTCTAGTCATCCTATTATAGTCTTAAGGCTCCCGTAGCTTATATGTGATCCAAGAGTTTGGGAACCTCAAGGATCATGCCTCCCAACATCTGTAGCTCACTCTACAGATCTATGTTGCCCCACCTCTTCTCTCGAGGTACATGGGCATTCATGGCCACATCATCTTCGCTGCCACTGCCCCCTCTAGCTGCTACTGCCTTGGAATCTGAAGCTTCCTTGTCCTTCCTATTAGGACAAGTACTGTTGAAGTGTCCAAGTTTGCCACATCTGAAGCACTGGACCTTGGATATGTGGAGTTTCAATTTTGCGGCTATTGGGAACATTGCATTTTGCTTTATTCATGAATAAAAGTATGTGTAGGAGGTTTATTAAACTCCTAAGTCAAGAATAAATACATGCCCAATGTGAAAGGGGACAAATATGGGCTATTATATTAAACACCCCTAAGTGTGAAAGGGGGAAACTCATTTGAATGCGTCAAACTTGGCCCCACCTATAGCGCAAATTGGAGGGAAGCTTATCCATCAAGCACAATGTACTTCTGGAAGAGGATCTCATGTGTGAAAGAGGATAAGTTGAAGAATATGGTTTAGGGTTTTCTCAAACCCTTATATTATAAATAGAAGAAGGGGTAGCAAGCAAAGGTTGTTGAAGAATTTTAGAAGTTGTTGTAGCAACTCAAGTCTCTTGGCTGTTTAGCCTAAGGGAAGAGGATTTCCTGTTTAGGAATCCTCTCTCCTTCCATGGAGTAGCTCTTTGGAGGGGATTGTGATGCATCTCTCCACTATTTTGCATTATGGCCAAGCTTCATCTCTATAGCAGCGCTGGTCCTGTTGAGGGTTTTGCAGCTACTTGTGAGTTGCAGCAAGTGGGGGAAACTAGATCTGCAAGATATAGTTGTTTAGAGGAGATTTCTCGTAAGGAGGGTGTCTTGTGACCACCCGGAAGATGATATTACTCTCATTTCACTTTCAGATCTATAATTCTTATCTGTTGTATCATTTCATTCTAGCTATTGTGCAGTCTCTTCCATAAACTGCGTTATTTTCATGTACATATTTCACTACTGTTTGTATCTCTTATTGCACTTGTTCTCTGGTGATTGAGGCTTTCCTGTCCATTTGAGATTTGTAAAGTAGCTTGCTGATCTATTCATGTTTAGATGTGATATGTAATGTAATGAAATCCATCTTCAGAAATCTCTGAAGTTTTCTGCAGTTCAGTGTATTAAAAGCTAGATCTACACTTTGTTATGTAGTATTTTGATAAAACCCCAAGGGGATCTTGTTAAGAAGGTTGAATAGTTTCCAGATCTGGTATGGATCTGTTGTTTCAGCCATTTATCAGTTGTAGATTTTAGTTTTAACCTACATCAGCTGAAGCTCCTCATATAGGACGCTGTCAAGTCTTTTTGCAGCTTTTCCATGTGTTTCAGCTATGATTTCTGAAGGATTCTTGCTCTTGCTTCATGTAAATTCTAATGATTCTACAAGGTAACTTCATTATGGATCTGATTTATTGCTGTCATAATGTAATATGAGTTTTATGGATGATTTCCAGTGACTTCCAGAAAAAACTGCGCAATTCCTGAAGGAGGGTTTCTCTATTAATTCAGCCCTCTCCTTTAGCTGATTTTCAGCTAGTGTTGATTGTGGGAGATTTTTTTAAGCCCTCTAAACTCATTTTTTTTTTGCTAAAATTCTGCATGGAGGTCCCAAAAAACATAAAATAAGGGAAACCAGCCCTATTCTATGTTATTTTTACACTGGCTTGCTTATACAGTGTCCTCCTTGAGCCTATTGCAGATTTTCCTGAGAGTGGAATTTCTCGCTTCTTCCTTGTTTGGTTTTTCCTTCTCTTTAGGATCCTTTGTTTAGATCTGTAGATCTATGGTTCCTAAGAGTATTAAAATCTAAGAGGAGTGTGTAATTCCCACACTTGTTGTGTTTCACCAATCTTCTATAGACAGAGTATGGAACGGGCCAGGAAGCCTTTGGATTTCACCCTTCCTTGTGAAGGTGATGCATCTGGTAAATGCCCTACCAGTCTATCTCTGGTTTATATCTATTGGTGTAATTCCAATATGCTATGATTCCATAGTGGAATATCTTAAGATATTCCCTACTGAGCCTATTTTTCCCCCATTTGGAATATTATAGTGGTATCAGAGCATGATCTCTCCCACAGCCCGTGAGATCAAGATACCAGTGAATTAAAGAGCAGACGTAGAGAATAGCTGGATGGAGAAGATGAGATTATTCTCATCATTTTTCAGATCTAAGAAGGGCCTCTCCCAAGGGGTAAATCAGAAGAGAGAAAGAAGAAGCACTGAAACTCCTAGAGGGTTTCGAGAAGAAGCAAGTTGCAGTAAGAGCTGCATGAGATTGCAAGAAGAAGAAGGAAGCCCTAGCACTTCCTATCAGCAAAAAAAAATATTGAAGGATCCTATATCTCCTCATAGATCCACTATGCCCACTTTCTTTGAAGAAGGTGAGGGGTATAGCAATGAAGAAAAGAGATGCAAAGAAACTCCTAAAGGGTTTCAAGATGAAGCGATAGAACTATGCACTTCCTATCATCACAAGGCAAGGAGAATGACTGAAGAAGAGGTCTCATTGCTTCTTTTTCAAACATTGAAGAGTATTGAAGAAAATATCAAGGATTTTGAGGAAAGGAGGGAGAATATGAGCTACAAAGAGACATCTCCCAAGGAAACAAAGGAGAATGTCAATCTTGTCACTTTGGGCAAGAGATCTCCATTTTCACTACCTGCTGCTATGGAGCTTGCATCTAGAGGAGAGGCACTTGCATATTTGCAAGGTAGTATTGATTCCTTATCATATGCGGTCCCATGCATGAATCAAAGTATGCATGAGGAGGAGAAGAAAGATTCCAGCGCTGGTATACTCGAAGAAAGGAGGCCATCATTCTTACCAGCAGTTGGAGGCATCATTGATCTGGATGGAGGAACTCTTGTGTTCTGTCAAGAGATTCCTACATATCATTTGATCCAAGGTATGCATAAGATTTTAGCACAGATTATTTCAAGATCTATGCATATCCAAGGGTTAGATCAACGTGCTGATTTGAAGCAAAAGTGTATCACTGCGTTATCACTTAGTGACTGTGACAAGAGGCTTCATCATTCTTGGAGCATGTTAGAGGTTCTGCAGATCCAAAGCTTCACTGGTTTTGGAAGATCATACATGAGAGGAAGGTATCACTAAGAGATCTCAACAAATATGCATTTCAGTATTTCATGAGATGCAAAGTTCTTCAGTGGGTTCAAGGAGATGGTATTTTGCAAATCGAGAATTCCATGATTTTGCAACACATCACTCAACTTCCATATTTGAGTGAGTGGATGAGGATGGTGAGCAAGGGGTTAGATGATCACTTGCAGACATATATGGACCAGCAAGCTTGGTTATGCTCGTTGCCTTTGGGAGACTCCTATCACTCTCCAAAGGTACCTATTTTTCTGATCTATGCCTTGAAGAGTAGCTATGAAATGTATAAGGAGGCATGGCAGCGCTGGTTGCCTTGGGGAGAGCATGTTCTCTACCCAAAGATTCTCATTCTCTTATCTCATGCTTGGTACATCATTAGTAGATTATATGGAGAGGAAGCATGGATGATGTGGTTGTTAGAAGAAGAGTTGGACATCACAAGGTTAAATCTTATGTCCATGCATTCACCTATGCTTGAAGTATGTCTCATATGTCCATATGCATTTCTATTGGAGGTATATTTCATACATGAACTTTGGCTTGGGAGGAAGGATGAATACCACATGATGTGGTACAAGGGAGCTTTCTTGTACTATGTTGATGAGACATTTTACATGTTCATCATTGTGTTGTTGGTCCAAGATCCACATGTTGATGAGACAAGAAGGATGCAAAGTCCTTGTTGCTATGGATGCTTTTGGGTGAGTGTGGTTGCTACCCAATAGCACATTATTCTCTAAATCACACCTTGGATTTCAATGTATGTTGTAGCAAGAGGAGGCATGAACAATTTTGGTTTCACTTGAGGAGGTATGGCCACCACATGACATCTCGTATGTATATGTGTTTTGCATGGTGAAAAATTTGGCATGACTATCTCAAGATGTGCATTGATGATAGTGCTTTGTATTCGGCTGATGTGACACATCATATGTCCATTAGCATGGTTTGGTTTTGTGATGCACATGAGGAGGAAAGAGGGCAGTAATATCACTTGTTGCTTTTATGCTTTGAATGAGTATGGTGACCACCCCATGACTCATAATTTTCTAATTCATGCCTTATGTGTCAAATATAAATTGCAGCAAAGAAATGCATGCACATCAGCTTTTGGGAAGCATGGCTTGTCCATCTTACATGAAGAAGATGGAGGATGGAAACAAAGGGCCTTGCTCAGGTGGTTAATTTTGGAGAATATGGCTTGACACCTTTTTTCTACCCATATTACTCCTTCCTTTCTTCTTTGCATGATGTTGAAATGACAGAGTTTGGATCCAACAAGGCCAACAGGGCTAAGAATGGAGGCATAGAAATGCTTATTCAAGTTCACAAACATGAAATGGAGGAGTGTTCTACATGATGAAGCTTTTCCTTTATGGGAGGAGCTACCTTAATTTATGTATCTCACGTGTTTGTGATGGTGTTGGACATCATGTACTTGTCATCTTGTGCTTCATGGTAAGAAGAGGACATCTAACCTCATAGTTGGAAGTCATCTCATGCATGGGTAGAAGACAACTTTGGAACCAAACATACATAACCTATTGCAGCAAATGGAGGAAGCTTTCCTTATGTGGATGCCATTTTGAGGGAATAAATGGTTTGCTTCTACAATAAGATTTGCTTGAGCGCAAGCAACATTTTGTCGGGGGAGACTGTAATATTCCCAATTTTTGCAGCTACTGGGAATATTGCATTTTATTTTCAATTTTCTTTATTCATGAATAAAAGTATGTGAAGGAGGTTTATTAAACTCCTAATTTGAGAATAAATACATGCCCAATGTGAAAGGGGACAAATCTGGGCTATTATATTAAACACCCCTAAGTGTGAAAGGGGGAAACTCATTTGAATGGGTCAAACTTGGCCCCACCTACAACGCAGATTGGAGGGAAGCTTATCCATCAAGCAGAACGTACTTCTAGGATCTCATATGTGAAAGAGGATAAGTTGGAGAATATGGTTTAGGGTTTTGGCAATCCCTATATTATAAATAGAAGGAGAGGCAGCAAGAAAAGGTTGTTGAAGAATTTTAGAAGTTGCTGCAGCAACTATGGTCTCTTGGCTGTTTAGCCTAAGGGAAGAGGATTTCCTGTTTAGGAATCCTCTCTCCTTCCATGGAGAAGCTCTTTGGAGGGGATTTTGATGCATCTCTCCACTATCTGAAATTATGGCCAAGCTTCATCTCTATAGCAGCACAGGTCCTGTTGAGGGTTTTGCAGCTGCTTGTGAGTTGCAGCAAGTGGGGGAAACTAGATCTGCAAGATCTAGTTGTTTAGAGGAGATTTCTCTCAGGGAGGGTGTCTTGTGACCACCCAGAAGAGGATCTTACTCTCTTTTCACTTTCAGATCTATAATTCTTATCTGTTCTATGAGTTCATTCCAGCTACTGCGCAGTCTCTTCCATAAACTACGTTATTTGCATGTACATGTTTCACTACTGTTTGTATCTCTTATTATACTTGCTCTCTGGTGATTGAGGCTTTCCTTTCCCTTTGAGATTTGTAAGGTAGCTTGCTAATATATTCATTTTCAGATCTGATATGTAATGTAATGAAATCCATCTTCAGAAATCTCTGAATTTTTCTGCAGTTCAATGTATTAAAAGCTAGATCTACACTTTGTTATGCAATATTTTGATAAAACCCCAAGGGGATCTTGTTAAGAAGGCTGAGTAGCTTCCAGATCTGGTATGGATATGATTTTTCAGCCATTTATCAGTTTTATATATGATTTTTAACCTACAGTAACTGAATCTTCTCATATAGGATGCTGTCAAGTCTTTCTCCAGCTTTTCCATGTGTTTCAGCTATAATTTCTAAAGGATTCTTACTCTTTCTTCATGCAAATACTAATGATTCTACAAGGGAACTTCATTATGGATATGATTTCTTGCTTTCATACTGTAATATGATTTTTATGCCTAATTTCTAGTGACTTCCAACAGAAACTGCGCAATTCCTGAAGGAGGGTTTCTCTATTAATTCATCCCTCTCCGTTAGTTGATTTTCAACTAGTGTTGATTGTGGGAGATATGTTTAAGCCCTCTAAACTCATTTTTTTTTTCTGAAACTCTGCATGGAGGTCCCAAAAAGCCTAAAATAATGGAACCCAACCCTGGTCTACATTATGTTTACACTGTCTTGCTTATACAACGTCCTCCTTGAGCCTATTACAAATTTTCCTAAGAGTGGAATTTCCCGCTTCTTCCTTGTTTGGTTTTTGCTTCTATTTTGGATCCATTGTTTAGATATGTAGATTTAAAGTTCCTAAGAGTAGTAAAATCTAAGAGGACTGTGTCATTCCCACACTTGCTATGTTTCACGAATCTTCTATAGACAGAGTCTGGAATGGGCCACGAAGCCTCTGGATTTCACCCTTCCTTGTGAAGATGATACATCCGGTAAATTCCCTACCAGTCTATCTCTAGTTTAGATCTATTGGTTTAATTCCATATTGTTATTATTCCATAGTGGAATATCTTAAGATATGGCATATTGAGCCTATTTTTCCCCCATTTGGAATATTACATTTGCACGCAAAAGGGAGGGGACAGTGCACCTTCACGCGGCTGTCCCTCAGAAATAAGCACAAGGGGGGTGCATTTTTTCCTAGATCACCCACGTAATCTAGGGAAAAATTCCCCTTTGAGGCTATACAAACCTAATTTGTATGGCCCCTGGCATCACCAAACTGAAAAAATTGAACTGCAGGACCTCCTGGAAATTACCTCGGCATAATATCGCTAATCCATGGTACACAGGCTGACTGCAATGACAATAAAGGCTCTACTATCATCTCTGATCTCCCAAAACATAGAAAGTATAAATGAATAGGATTAGGGCCATAATCCCATATTTATCAACTTTTTCCAGAACTTCGGAGGTCCATAACAAGAGATTAGAAGGTCCGTTCTGCAAACCGTAAGTTGCACCATCATCAGTATACCATGACGAACGAAAGTGATGCCCCACATTTGCTTTCTGAAGAAATATATTTTTCAAGCACCCGCAGGTGTGCACCCTCCCATCTTCCTTTCCAAAATTCATGTTTTTCAATAATATTGGATGAAAAGAAGATGATTTCACTTGAGGTAGTTGTTTTTTTTAGGAAGAACCCGCAAACCATTCATAGCACCACCCACTGAAAGTTCTGGAGTAGGCATCATTCTACCCTCAGCATGATAGAGTCCCAGAAAACTTTTCATATCCTGACATCATTTCTCCATTATAAATAAACCATAGGGTCCTCATACTCAACCACATTTATTAGCACCTCACCCTGCATATGATAAACTTCCACGATGATTGGTAGAGCCTCCCCTCCATGGCGATCGTCATCCAAATTAGACCGTACACCACCCCACAAGTGATACCATGGCCATACCATTTTAGTCCAGGAAGCACCTCATTTTCATCCACATATCATGCATAAGGTCAAGTTCACCATTTAAACTCAACCCCCTTCCTAGATGATCGGGTTGTACAAGTAGATTGAAAGTGCACCCCTATGCACCACATTTGGCCCACCATACCGCCATCAGCATACTCCCATCTGTGACATCTTCTACTTCATCAAACCTGCACATGAGACCAACCAATAGGACCCCTACCCCCAGCAAAACACTATCCTCAAACCTTTAGTGAGTGACCCTCTTTCATGTTTTGGGGTACCCGTCTCTGTGTTTTGTACAAACCAAACCCCATTATTTTATTCTTTTGGTAAGTGTACAAAGACTAAAAACGATGCCCTTCACCACTTTGCCCTCATATTTCACCTTTTATCCCATGGCAAAAATCCCCCATCTCCCTTAGTTGAAGTATTTCACGCCCCCCCCATGCACGCACCATTACGAAAATCATAGCCGGGTCACACCCGGCTTGGAAATCCTACCGAATCCAGGGATTTTTCCTTCAGAAATAACTATGACTGCTGCCAAGCTGATTTAGTATACTTCGACCTCGGGCCACTGAATCCCCATCATCTATTTTCAGCCATCGCTCACCAACATGCCTATGTTAAACCCATTATGTTTCGGTTAAGGCTTCCTTTTTGTCGACTTCAACGCCTCTTTTCCAAAAAGGAAGCGGTACCTTGGATGACCCCTCCCCATGCAAAGTGGTATCCTCGGGTGGCACTATGGAAGACATCATTGTCCATAGATGTCATCGATACTCTAGACATTTGACTACAGCAAAAGCTTTCATGTCACAATGGTATCGTACCTTACAACCATTGCACTTTGACCAATATTCATCGAAGACCTGTGCCTTTATAAGCATCTCTGACAAAAATGCTTACACGGGAAGGTCCCAACTAGTACATATGTGTACATTGCACAATGATATGCCATACCAAGATTGCACATATGGATACCACATTCCACCTATTTTCAAAGAAAAAATGCCCCTGAGGGTGTCAGTAGTCGTCGTCAACAACCACTAGCATCACTACCACAGTAGTGACATAGACAGCACATGTATCTGTCAGTTTTGTTTAATTAGCCATAGCATCACAAGCATGGGACATGCCCGCCTTGTTGAAATTTTGTAAATATGTTGTATATTTTTTCTGCTTGCAGGGGGTCCCTTAGGCCATGGTTATCTCAAAAATGGTACAAGGTGTTGTCAATTACAAAATTACACGCATGCCTCTCTCTCTCTCTCTCTCTCTCTCTCTCTGCCTGCGTATGATACAGAAAAGAAACTATAGTGTATTTTAGCTATACAGTTATTCCTAGACCTCACACATTAGGGGGCAACTATTAACACTAGAAAATCATATAGTAGAAGACGACATCAATTAATTTCGAGCCCAAGGATTTACAGGACAGGAATACATTATGGAATCAGGTAGTATTTAAAATCTCTAAGGTTTTGAGAAAATCAGATTTGAACTAGTCATAATTACTCAAACGTGCAATTTTTCCTTTGAGAAGAGTGCCTTCTCTGCGCCCTTTTGCCTGATAAGTGCACATTCTTGGAAATGGAAAAAATTCACTTTTCGGGACCACAACAAGCAAAGGAAAATTACTCCTTATGTGAAAGCTTCCTAAGGACAGCCACCAGCACCTCCTTAGACATTATGTGAGCACACAAAAGAATATTTGAGCACACAATGGAATCACACCTCTCCCTTCGGTCACCATCCATCATGTACCAAGGGAGGGAAGGAGTATTTGAAGCTCACCTATATAAACCCACCAAGAGATGAACAAATGGTGATCACAAGGTTATGCTGCCCAAAGTTGCCCAAGCAACACCAACATTTTGTGTGACCTAGATCTGGAGCTAAAAAGGACTCGATAGTTGGCCACCCAACATCTTAGTCCACCACAGCAGAGAGAGAGAGTTAGACTGCATCAGAGGCAGAACGTGGAAGGCAAAAATCCTTGCACCGGGACCCAGAGCCATTGCCTAGAGGCTCTTTGGAGAGTGTGTAACATTTCCTTTTATTCCGAGCATTTAATAAGAAGAGGCTATTGAGCCATCATTTGCATTATTACAGTTTGGAACTCTATATATAGCTCCTTTTGTGATTTTTAGTTTTATTTTTTAAACCAGAGCATACTTCAGCATATTATTTCATATAAGTTTTGTGCTTTTGAGCTCTCACCACATTCTGCCTGTTACTAATATTTTAGAGAGTAGACCACACTCTCTAAGCTGATGTGATTTCATACACCCGTGTGTCGAATCGACCACAAAATTCATTCCCTGTGATTGATAGTTGACATGTCGGTGGGATGTGGTTCATCATTTCCCCACATGTGGATTGCTTCCTACTATTGTTGTTTTGCATGCGTGTAGGAGGTGGTTCATCCTTTCCCTACACTTAGTGTTTTTCATCCATGTAGGAGGTGGTTCGTCCTTTCCCTACATATGGTTGTGATATGTGTTTGTAGGATGTGGTTCATCATTTCCCTACATATGATTGTGATGTGTGTTTGTAGGATGTGGATTCTCCTTTCCCTATGTGTGATTGCATGTAGGATGTGATATATTCTTTCCCTGTTGGTATTCCTGCAACATCCTACCCATGTAGTCTGGGACACATGGGAAGTACCTCTCATATGGCCAATGATTTGGGAAAATTGGTTAGGGACCATAGCACTACTGATGGACGCATCATGTACTATCATACTCCCTATGCTAGGATGCATGGTGTTTATCTACTTGATTTGGGATCAATTCAGGTTCTACCTTCGGATTGATTTCTATCAATAGAGAGTGGAAATATCTTGTGACTCACTCTCGATTAATTATTATTTATTATTCACATATTTTTCTAGTAGAGAAGAGCAGAGATGGTTCAATATGGCATGACGACCTATGGCAGCAGATGGATTGGCAGGTGGAATTCTCCCTAGTTGAGAGGGAGTGTTAAAATTGGCAACTAGAGCCAAATTCCACTTTGGTCTTCTTAGATGATGGAGATTATAATCCCATTTAATTCCTCTTTTCGATCTAAATATTGTCAAATTTGGATTAGGAAAATATTTTTTTATTCAAAAATAAATTCTATAAATCATGATTTTATTTAGCCAGGAAATTTGAAGATTCGAATTTTGAATTTTCCTCCAAAATATCAAAGTTTGCTTCTCTTCTAAATTGTATATAAGGATTCTCTCCCAACCCATTTGAGGCATCAAAAATCTCTCTTGAATCTCTAAGGAAGCTGAGTGGGGATAATGGCTAAACATAGAGGTTGGGTCTATTTTGAGTGAGTCTATTTTCTTGTTGTAGTGTCGAGGAAGCTATTTGTAGACTACTGTTGGTTTCAGGAAAATCTCAGTAGATGTATTAGGGTTTCGTAACATGATTTCCCTCCTCCATATTGACCGAGCTCCTTAGACAAGATGTAGAGAAGATATGGGTTATATGATGCTTAATGTGGGCATTATTAACTATCTCCCACAGACCAAGATCCGTCATCAAGTCAGTCGTAGACCTGTGGATAGCTTAAAGCTGCCTATTCTGTGAATCCTCTAAAGAAGGATCGTTGCAACTCCAAGGAAGATGTTTCAATCAGGTCACATCCCTATACATGCCAGATATGGAATCATAGTTATTCCACTACCATCAGGAAGCTGCAGAGGGCTGCAGCTAGCCCTAACCAGTTGTGGAAGGCTATAACTATAGCTCTAAGTAGCCTTAAATTGTAGAAAATGATTTAAAAGGGGAAGCTGTAGCCTTGCAATAATGTTTAGAGGAGTGCAAAAGGGTTTTTTGTCATACAAAAACAAACCCTAACCAAAACTCAGTTCATATCTAAATCAGGTCAGCACTGAGGAAAAGCTTTGACTACATTTGACCACTAATATGGAGAAAATATGATTGTTGATGTTTAAAGGAAGAATTCTATATCATGTCTTTGGCATTTGGATAGTGATACTAGTCGTCACTTTGGAAAGTCAATAATGTTTCTATCAGCTCTCCCTCTCTCTGTTGTATATTTTATTTGAATAATAAGAAGAATTGTTCAAGGGTTTTCCCCATATTGAGGTTTTTCCCTGGCTTGTTCCATATTCTCTTGTTCTTTTGTCTTGGCTTGTCTTCAACATTTCTCATTTATGTTCTTTCATTAGTTACTGTCATATATTGTTTAATGTAATTGATAATGGATTAATGGGCTCATGATTTAATGAAGTAACTATCCTAAGAAAAGAACATGTTTCCAAAATTAACATATTCTTTGTTTATTTTAATTTCTCTCGAACACCTATGTTGAATCCAACAAGCGTGATATTTGAAAGCAGAGCCATATTTCAAGAATTAAGCAGAGATTTAGTCACTGTGTTTTTTAGAATTCTTGTTTTTCTGGAGAATTCCAAATCAAACCTAGAGACATGAAATAAAACCTTGAAAACAACAAAACGACCATAAATGAATGAAATGCATGCCAAGAAAACATAATAGTTAATGAAATGTATGTGTTTTTATCATGGAAACATGGGCATTTTGAACATGTTCTAAGTTTCAAAGCATATAGAGGTGTGGACAGAAGAATTATCCAAACTTTTAATAAAATATTTAATCATAGATATATAAATATTATTAGTAGACAGGGAATTGAATACATAAATTTCAGAATGATAACTCTCGAGAAACAATTATCTATCCATATCTACACAATGATGTTTCTCATATTGAGAAAATTGGCTAACATGTAGATTTCCTTCAAATCGAAACTCTAGGAATGCATATGATTCATTAAACAGTTGATCATGCAAAGAAGGCAGTAACAGGTCCTATGACATCATGAAAATTTAATGAGCAATAATTATTATAGTCCTATGCAATTTTGGATGGACAGATCTTGTAGCATCTTGTGTCAACACTTACATGTGTTTGAACTTTGAAGGTACCACTGATTTTTTGGTACCCAAATTCTTGCTCAACCCATCATTGATAGAAAACCCATCCTATGAATGTTGTAATTTTAATGTTTCATTATTTTGCATGATAACTAAGAATAGGGAAATAAAAAATTCTATTGGTGAATTTTTAAGGTCATTAAACTCGGTCAATGGTTTCAAGTAGCACCCTCATTTTGCACATGCTACAGTAGTGTAGGAAAGGAATAAACTCCTTTGAGAAATAGTATGTCATGAATAAGCTCCCTTGATCACTAAATTTGATTTCATGTTGTCATAAATAGAGGACTTGTATTTTTCTTTGTAAAATACAAAATTGTGTGGTTCTTTTACTAGAAGGGGAGGCCATTCTCATATATACATGACAGAATTCTAAGATTCTCTTGCACTCCCAAGAAGAGAACATCTTTGAGTTGGAGCGTGTGTTACACCCTATTTTGGCATAGGGTTAACACTAGGGAATTATCAAGAGTTAACCAATTTGATGTTGGGAGGTTGGATATAGAAATTTTAGCTTAGAGCAATGTTGCTTGGAGGTTGGATATAGAAATGTTAGCTATGTTTAAGGATAAACCTTTTAAGGTCATCTCCATGACGAAGAATATGCTCACAATGGTCTTTGTGAGGAGTCATTGAAATTGTTTCTCAGAATGGTCTTTGTAAGGAGTCACTGAAAATTTTCAATCAGATGCAACAT
>CM076584.1:464214643-464254248 GCA_034641835.2 Pinus albicaulis | reverse complement strand
GGTAATATTAATTTTGGCCAGTTTTGCTTTTCTAATGTTAAGTCAATTAATAAAGTGGGTGATGAGACACATAGCCTACACTTAGGAAATAATTATTCCCTAAAGTCACTTGAGCACATATTTACTTGACAGGATGGGGCCCATGAGGGTGAAGTGGCAATGTGGGTAGCATGGGCCCATGACAGCGCAGTGAGAAAGGGACAACGTGTGCCAAGAGGAACAACGCAGTTTGGTGGGGCCCGGATGAGAGCAAGGCTCCCAAAGCATAAAAAGGGGAAGAGGCTCCTCATTCTCTCATTCTATTATGAATCTCTGATTTCTACCTTTAGACATTGAGCACTCTTTAGTTGTTGAGCGAAGTATGCAAGTGTTGTTCAACACACTGGGTGTCTCCGAGCGGAGATCCCAACCTTAGCCTCGGGGGACTTCGAGTGCCTGCTCGGGTGAGGAGTTCTATCCATCGTTTTGCAGGTGGAAGCCATAGCATCTTCAACCAGGATCACGCAGTTGCTTGGACAACACAGTCTCTTGGAGGGATCACGCAGTCTGTGGTAGAGGCAGTTCTGGGAGTGAGGAGATATCAGGGATTTCAGCCCGAGGTTACTGTGGAGGGACCAACCCTTCACTATTCATCATTTTGATACAGGAGGAGGCCATCATTTGCAGAGTATCATTCAGGGTCAACGTATTTCACTAGGATAGCGTTATTTCCCAAGGGAGGTCAAGTTCCGGGGTCAGCCATTCTGGGTTCCTTTCTGGGCTTTTCTGGGTTATTGGAGGAGAGCTCATTTCCAGAGTTTCACATTTTTCTGAGCAGGGAAACAGCCCCAAAGAGTCATTCCATTCCAGCAGTAGCAGTAGTTCGGCAACAGCAGCAACATTTGGAGATTACGCAGTCCTTGACAAAGCAGCCATTCATTGAGCATTTCTGAGAGTTTTTCCAGCTTGCCTTGTGCAAGCCAAGGTGCCATCATTCTGATCACCTTTGTACTCATTGTTATCTTTCATTTATATAATAAAATGGCTCAGCGTTTCTCCATATTTGCATTATTTGTGTGATGTCTATCTATTTGCTGTAGATGCTGGTTTATGTTGCTTTGTATTACTATTTATTTCTACTTGGAATATTACAGTGGTATTAGAGCTCATAGACTTGGCTTAGCTTGTGGAGCAGATTAGTCTATGACACCAACAAGAAACCATATATCACTTACCGGGGAAGGAAGTACAAGGACCAAGAGCGGAGGCTTGAGACCACTTTTGGAGAAGGTCACTGTGTTCCAGTACTGGACGCAGAGGAGGAAGAACCAATGGCAGAGGAGAAAGATGAAGGGAGGGAGTTCGAGCAACTCCTCCTAAAGTTTGTGCAGGAGCTATCAAGGAGGATCAAAATGATGGGGCAAAAGTTTACCGCAGACCAGAGACAACGTGAAACCCCAAGGGGTTTTCACATCGGAGAAGGGTCCGACACTTCCCACCATTTGCAGGAGCAGCTCACAACACAACAGGTTGTGTCACTTACTCCCCCACGTTCCGCGATGCCCACATTTCTGACTGCAGGCACCGGGAAGGGAGCACCTCAGGAGCCGGAGCCGATTCATATGGGGGATTATTTTGCCGAGTATCAGTCCTATGGGTGAGAGTTTGTTGAAGCTCTCACTTTCCATGATTTTGTTTAGCTCAAGAAGGACAACCGACCCTGTAACCAGAACAGAGGGGGTAGATACACACAGGATGGGGACGTACAGCATACAGTGGGCAGGTTTTTCTTGCCAACATTTGACGGGTTCTCAAAATGTTCGACAAAGGCTTGGGCGGAGAAGCTGGATATGATTTCCAGCTCAATTAGATGGCAGAGGGAGAGGCCATCAAGGTGGCAATGCTGCACCTAGAGGGAGAGGCCCACGATTGGTGGTTCCATGGGATGGCCATGCAGGGTCACTCGACATTGACAATGTATGCAGATTTTACACAGAGACTGGTAGAGCGGTTTGACCGGAGGGATCCGGAAGAGCACTTTGTTGAGGTGACCAAGCTCAAGCAAACCGGGAACCTGGAAACCTACATTTCCGAGTTCTTGAGGCTTTCAGTGATGGTGCCCGACTTGTCCTCAGCCAGGATGATCTACATGTTTATTGATGGGTTGGAAAAACCTTTGTGTGGATTAGTCAGCTCCACGAGGCCTGCTACACTTCATGATGCAGTTGGGAGGACCAGGGATTTGTAGGATGCTCTACCAAGGACCAAAGCTCCTTTCCCCCAGAGACCGGCATTTCAGCCAAAGGGGAAGGACGCGAGGGTTCCACCTTCGAGGGGGAACCAAGGCCGGGGACCTTTGGACGATGATACTTGGAGGGATTTGAGACAGAGGAAGTTATGCTTCACATGCCAAGAGCCATGGGCGCTGGGACATCGATGTGCCACAGGGAAGGCCCACTACATAGAGGTCATCTCCGACAGTGACGGGGAAGAAGATGCATATGAGGAGATAGAGGCAAGAGGCAGCGCCGTAGTGCAAAGAGGGGATCATCCACCACCTCCAACCCCAAGGGCAAGAGGGGCAGCGTTTGCACCTACTTGGGGAGTCCTTACTTCTTTGCGAGGTACCCAAGTATTTGACACTGCGTGTCCAGGTCACCATGCTGGGACATCGTGTTTCAGTGCTAGTTGATAGTGGGGCCACCCACAACTTTATTGATGCACAGTTGGTAGAGCGGCGGGGCATACCAACAGAGAGATTTGATGGATTTTCAGTATTGGTACCGGGTGCTAGAACTATGCAATGTGCTGGATATGTACCAGCATTGCTAGTGACCATGGGGACTTACACTCTGACAAATCATTTCTTTGTGGTGGGCATTCCAGACACCAACGTGATACTGGGAGTGCAGTGCTTGATCACGTTGGGGAAGGTCACTATGGACTGGGAGAATCTGGAGATGGAGTGGATAGACAAGAAGAGTGGTAAGCATGAGATGATCTGAGGCATGCACACTTATCCCCCATAGACAGTTTCAGCACACTGGATGGAGGTAGACTTTCGAAAGGGAGATATAGAGTGGGCAGTGGAGCTGCGTATTTCAGAGGCAGGAGCTACAGGAGAGACAATTCACCCAGATGTGCAGTCGATTTTGGACAGATATGCTACAGTTTTTGGGGATATACCTCCAGGACAACCATCAGATCGAGGGTTTGAGCACACCATTGAGCTGGCGCAGGGCATTCATGCCATGATTACTACACCCTATAGGCACCCCAAGGCCTACAGGGATGAGATTGAGAGAGCTATTCATGAGCTCTTAGCGCTGGGACACATCCAACCCAACACTAGCCCTTTTGCTTCTTCTGTTGTTCTGGTGAAGAAGGATGGCACAATGAGGATGTGCATTGATTATCGAGCTCTCAACAAGAAAACCATGAAGAACTGATACCCCATTCTGCGGATTGATGAGTTGATGGATGAGCTGAGGGGATCGAAGTTCTTCTCGAAGAATGATTTGAGGTCAGGCTACCATCAGATCCGAGTGAGGGACCAAGATGTCCCCAAGACGGCCTTCAGATGTCACTATGGCCATTTTGAGTTTTTGGTGATGCCCTTCGGGCTAACCAATGCACCGGCCACCTTCTTGTCCTGTATGAACCACATCTTCTGTGGTTAGTTGATGAAATTTGTGCTGGTATTCTTCGACGATATCCTGATATACAGTCAGACATGGAAGGAGCACTTACAACACATTTGAGGCTATATTGCGTATTTTGGAGGAGCAACATTTTTATGTTAAGCTCTCCAAATGCAAGTTTGGGATGACAGAGATACTCTATTTGGGGCACATCATTGGTGTGGACGGAGTGAGAGTCCACAAGGAGAAGATCCGGGCCATTCGGGTGGCCGGAACTGAGGAACGTGACTGAGCTCTGGGGGTTTGTAGGCATCTGCACCTACTACCGAAATTTTGTCAAGGGGTTTCCCCAACTTGTTGCACCCCTCACAGATCTTACGAAAAAGGGGGCATTCAGTTGGAGGGACACAGCGCAGAGGGCCTTTGACAGGGTCAAGGAGGTGATGAGCAGATGTCCAATCTTGGTTTTGCCGGATTTCATGCAGCCCTTTGTCTTGGAGTGTGATGCCTTAGGAGAGGAAGTGGGCACAGTCTTGATGTAGGGGGGCCACTCCATAGCTTTCGAGAGCAGGAAGCTACTGCTGCATGAGAGGTTGTATCCCATATATGAAAAGGAAATGTTGGCTATCATGCATGTACTGGCCAAGTTTCGACAGTACTTGGTGGGGAACAGGTTCAGGGTGAGGACAAACCACAACAACCTCTGATTCTTCTTAGAGCAAAAGTAGTTGCAGGAGAGGCAACAAAAGTGGGTCAGCAAGATCCAGGAGTATGAATTTGACATTGAGTATGATCCGGATTTATGCAGGAACGCAACAGAATAAACACATAACCATAAATACAGAGATGCAGCGGAAATAACACTTCATTTCATTAATATCAAAGAACTGAAATTTGCTTACAGACAGAATGGAAATAAAACTAGCTTGGGCGCTGGTAGCTATCTCTGAGAAGAGATGTGGCGGCTACAGGCCTCTGAACTGAGTTACAATGAGGCTCGAGGGCTTATTTATTATTGAGAAACAATGGAGAACTCTAAACATCCAAAAAACTAACCCTAGGAGATGAAGCGCCAAAACTATGGGCCCCGTTTGGGTAAATTGGTGTTTCAACTTCCCAGGGACGTAACTTTGGCATACTATCTCCGTTTGACGCACATGACACATCATTAGAAAGATCTATCCGAGGACTACAACTTTCACCATGAATATTCATTCCGGAGCGGAATGATTTTTGCTAAAGGCACGATGCCCAAAAAACACTGCTTAGGGCCTCAAAACGGCTCCGGAAGTTCAGGACCCGAAAAACTGTTAAAAATAGTAAGTTGTGCCGAAACTGAAAAACTGAAAGAGGCAATGGTGGGGCCCCAAGTGGAATAGGCGGGTGGCCACCAATATCCACCTGGATCGGAGTATGTCAAAGGGGAGAACAACGTGGTGGCCGATGCTTTATCACGCAGACCGGCAATGTTGTCTCTGATGAGCCTAGACACGGACTGGAGAGCTCAGTTACTGGTGGAATACTCCAAGGACCGTTTTGCCTGTGAGATACCGGATGGTTAGATCACAGATGACGGGTAGAGAGTGATGGACGAGGTGATATACTTCAGTGACAGAATCTTCTTAACTGGGAGCTCTCAGCTCAAGGAGAAGGTATCGCGTGCATGTCAGGGAGTGCGAGGTGTGTCAATGGAACAAAGGAGAGATGAGCCATCCAACAGGATTACTACAGTCACTTCCCATTTTGAAGGGGAAATGGGAAAGCATTTCGATGGAATTCAACACGAGGTTGCCCACGGTGCAAGGCAAGGATTGCATCTTTGTGGTCGTTGATTGATTGACAAAGTATGCACACTTCTTCGCTATATCAGCACGATATACAACAACACAGGTAGCAGAGTTGTTCTTCAAGGTTATCTTCAGGTTGCATGGTCTTCCGAAGACCATTGTCAGTGATCGGGACAGTCGTTTCATGGGCGACTTTTGGCAAGAGCTCTTTGGTTTGGTGGGTACAAAGTTGACTCCGAGTACCAGTTATCACCCTCAGACGGACAGGCAGACAAAGATAGTGAACAAGTGGCTGGAAGGCTACTTGCGAAACTGTCACAGGGCAATAGAAGGCATGGTTACGTTGGTTGCACTTGGGAGAGTACTACTACAACACCACTTTTCACATGTCCATCGATATGTCTCTGTTCTATGCTTTGTATGGGTACCATGCTTTGACTTTTGTTGACGTGATGTTTGGTGCTAGCAAGGCCCCCAGGGCCAAGGACTAGATCCAAGAGAGTCGGGGTATACTCCAGGCTCTTAAAGATAACTTAGCTACAACTCAGAACTAGCAGAAGCTGTATGCCGACAAGGGACGGGTTGAGAGACAGTTTGAGGTAGGGGACTTGGTCTACCTACCACTTCAGCCATACCGACAGTCCACGCTGAAGCAGAAGGGGGTCGAGAAGCTCAAGCCTTTCTTCTATGGACCTTACAGGGTGATCCGCAAGATTGGGGAGGTTGCATATGAGATAGAGTTGCCTACAGGTAGTCGGATCCACAACATCTTCCACGTATCATGCCTGAAAAAGGCATTGGAGCAGCAGGTGACGGCAACAGAGGAGCTTCCACCTACAGATGAGGAGGGGCATTTGGTGTTGCAGCCAGAAGCCATCATAAACACCAGGGAGAGACAACTACAGAGCAGGATAGTCAGAGAGTACTTGGTGAGGTGGAGGAACTTGTCAGATGAGGATGCCACTTGGGAGAGTGAGAAAATCTTGCAGCACCCATCCTTGCAGTTGCTTGAGGACAAGCAACGTTTTGACGAGGAGGGCTGTAATATTCCCAATTAGCAGTAGCTAATTGGTAATATTAATTTTGGCCAGTTTTGCTTTTCTAATGTTAAGTCGGTTAATAAAGTGGGTGATGAGACACATAGCCTATACTTAGGAAATAATTATTCCCTAAAGTCACTTGAGCATATAATTATTTGGCAGCGTGGGGCCCAGGATGACGAAGTGGGAACGTGAGGGAAGTGGCAGCGTGGGCCCATGACAGTGAGAGAGGGGCAACATGGGCCAAGAGGGACAGTGTAGTTTGGTGGGGCCTGGGTGAGAGCAAGGCTCTCAAAGCATAAAAAGGGGAAGAGGCTCCTCATTCTCACATTCTGATTATGCATCTATGTTATTTGTCTTTTGACATTGAGCAGGCTTTTGCTGTTGAGCGAAATCTGCAAGTGCTATCTAGCACACCGGGTGTCTCCGAGCAGAGATCCCAACCTCAGCCCCGGGGGACTTCAAGTGCCTGCTCTGGTGAGGAGTTCTATCCATCGTTTTTCACGAGGGAGCCACAGAATCTTCATCCAGGATCACACAGTTGCTTGGACAACGCAGTCTCTTGGAGGGATCACGCAATCTATGGTAGAGGTAGTTCCGAGAGTGAGAAGATATCAGGGATTTCAGCCCGAGGTTAGTGTGGAGGGACCAGCCCTTCACTATTCATCATTTTGATACAAGAGGAGTCCATCATTTGCAGAGTATCATTCAAGGCTAGCGTATTTCACTGGGATAGCGTTATTTCCCAAGGGAGGTCAAATTCCGGGGTCAGCCATTCCGGGATTCCTTTCTGGGCTTTTCTGGGTTATTGGAGGAGAGCTCATTTCCAAAGTTTCACATTTTTCTGAGCAGGGGAATAACCCCAAAGAGCCATTCCATTCCAGCAGTAGCAGCAGTCCAACAGCAGCAGCATTTGGAGATTATGCAGGTCCTTGACAGAGCAGCCATTCATTGAGCATTTCTGAGAGTATTTCCATCTTGCCTTGTGCAAGCCAAGGTGCCATCGTTCTTATCACTTTTGTATTCATTGTTATCTTTCGGTTATATAATAAAATGGCTCAACGTTTCTCCATATTTGCATTATTTGTGTGATGTCTCTCTATTTGCTGTAGATGCTTGTTTATGTTGCTTTGTATTATTGTATTATTGTTTATTTCTATTCGAAATATTACACATGACAACAGGATGGACTCCATGTGTGCTATGACTGTTTCAGCATGATGTCTCCTAATGTTGAAGAAGCATTTGGACATATGCAGAATCAAGCCATCACATTCAAGATGAAACATGATGCAATATCTTCTGAATGTGGCCATACCTCCTAAAACCTCAAGCTTCTTCTGAAAGGTAGAGCCTACACTGTTGTCCAAATCCTGAAAGGTCCCTACCATCAGTCTGAAAACTCTCCTCATAATGTCATCATTGTAAGGGGCTGTAGGGGCGGTTAGTCTCATGATGTTGCCGAGACAAGTTGCAACTGGAAGTGTGACGCCTCCACAAGTTTCCTCCAAGAACTTGGGTTGTATGAGAGCAAGCATACATGGTTTTAAGGCCCAAATTAATTTTCTCCCATCTGACTGTTTTACTTTGGAAAGGAGTTCATCAAGTTCCTCAAGTTTGGAAAGAATTCTCCATGTGATCTTCATGTGTTTCAAATCTGTCCCTAGCGCAAGGATTTTGTTCCCTATTTCTAGTTCTTTCTGTAGGCCCTTGAATTGCCCCTTTTGAAGAATGGCATAGACCCCCTTTGAGAAAGGTCTATTGTTCTGCTTGGTTTCTTCGCCCATAGAAATATTGTGGTTCAAGGCTTCAACAATTGTGTTGCCATGTGGGTTTAGGAGGTATTTTAAGAACTCCATTTTTATGACAACAATACAAATTATGATAACAATGAAAGGTACCACAAAAACACCCCACATACATTAATACATTGTCTAGCCATAACTCGGAAATGAAACTAATGCCAACAACAATGATGCATTATTGGCATGTTGTTACATTGCTCATTTCAATACCCTGCCCCAACAGAGAAATCTAACTCTAGCAAATAATTTAGGCTCTGAAAAATAAATTGGGCTCTGGTAAAATCATTTTTGCTCAACAAGATGAATTCATCCGAGCAAAGCAAGATAAAAAAAAAATGTTACCCCAGATAAGGAAATGATCTCTCCTTAGCTCTGCGCTGACTCTAGAAATTCTGCAACTATTAGAAATGTTGTTGCTGGCTCACTTTAGGCTGTCGGTTGGGTTGCTTCTACTGCTTAGAAAATTCTAGGAATTTGGGGAGGTGATCCTTGCCCAAATCCCAGAAAAAATAGAACTGGTTTCCTTGAATTCCAACCTTCAAAATCTGACCCTTTTTCTCCTAGCTCCGGTAGCTGTTCGCTGAGTAGGGACTGTGTAAATGAGATGATATACTGCTTAGAAAATTTCGGGATTTTAACCACAGACTCTACTCACAAAACCCAGAAAAACCCATAAATGGTTTTCTCTAATTCCAACTTTCAAAATTTGCCCTTTTTGCCTAGCTCTTATAACTGCTAGCTGAGTAGGGACTGCGTAAATGGGTTGATCTGATGCTCATAAAATGTTGATATTTTAACCACAGACTCTACTAAAAAAACCCAGAAAAACCCAAAAAAATATTGGCCAAATTCTAGCTGAACTATTTTGGCCCTCCAATATAAATTTGGCTCAACAAAATGCTCTTCGGTAACAATTCTGCACTAGTTACTGAAATGGATTGGCCAAAACACCTACATCCAATGCTCATAAAATTCTCAAAAATTACTCCCGAACTCTTCAAGCCAATCCGACCAAAACCCAGAAACGGTTTGGCCAAATCTGTAATATCCCCAACGGGAAAATAGGCAGCAATACAAGCATACAACTATATAGAAAAATGCCAGAAACAAAATATAGAGCAAGTACACATAAAATTCCAGAAATGCTAAGCCATTTTATTAATCTGAGAATATAAATGGGTACAATGGATAATCAGAATAAGAGCACCTATCCTTGCACCAGGCAAGTGAAGAACCCTCTCAGAAACAGGAAATGGCTACTACAGAAACTACTTCCCAGCTCCTGGAAAGAACTGGAACTAGAGGCTGATCCCCTCGCCGGAATGAGCTAAAAATCTACAGATCACCTGTACTCGCTGCGCCGGACAAAACCCAGAAATCATAGACCAAACAGACCACCTCCGAAAATCACCCCCAGAAACCCTCCTCCTACAAAAACGCTGTGCCTCCAGGAACAGCGCAGAAGCTCAAGGAACACGCTGAGAAAAGGGCCTGAACCCTCCTGCAAAACCTTCGGCTGAAATGGCAACCTCCTTGAGGCTGAAAAACGCTGAAACCACTGCCAAATCACCACACAACAACGTTGCTCAACAAAGACTGCGTCCTCCCTGCTGAAACTGCGTCCTCTCTCCTGGACTGCGCAGTCACTCCAAGAGACCAACTCCTCTGCAACGTCCACCCGAAAATCCACTGCAAACCACCTATAGAAACTGAAGGAAAGACCTTGCTCGAGCAGGCACTCGAAGTCCCCCGAAGCCAAGGGTGAGATCTCCGACCGGAGACACTCAGTTCGCACTAAACAGTGCTGCAGACCGACTAAACAACCGGCGTGCTGAAGTAGACAGAAGTCTAGCTCTCAATATCAATAACATATCAATAATGCCAAATGGAGTGAAAACCCCACCTTATATAATGCTAGCTCCCTCCAATAACCCTAACTGCGTCCTTCACCCTCCTTGACCTGCGCAGTCACCCTTGGGTCAGCGTGAGGCCTCCTCATGTGCGTGTGGACCCCCAAGGCCACCCCTTTAAGTTACAACGTCCATCAACTAGGAAAGCACTTTATTTTATAAAGTGAGATGACCCCCTTATTTCTCACTTTATTTATTATTTTTAGCTAAAGCGGCAAAATTAAACAAAAATGAAATATTCCAATTAGGAATATTACAGTCTCCCCCGGCAGAACGTTGCTTGTCCTCAAGCAACTGAAGTGATGGATGCTGTAAGATCCTCTCATCCTCCCAAGTGGCCTCCTCATCCGGCAAGTTCTTCCATCTCACCAAGAACTCCCTGATCTTCCTGCTCCGCAGCTGCCTCTCCCTAGTGTCAATAATAGCCTCCGGCTGTAACACCAGATGCCCCTCATCATCTGTAGGTGGTAGCTCCTCGGTGACTGTCACATGCTGGCCCAGTGCCTTTTTCAGGCATGATACATGAAAGATGTTATAAATCTTGCTGCCTTGGGGCAGCTCCAACTCATACGCAACCTGCCCGATCCTGCGTATCACCCTGGATGGCCCATAAAAACGGGGCTTCAGCTTCTCTGCCCCCTTCTGCTTGAGCGAAGACTGTCGGTATGGCTGTAGCCGTAGGTAGACCAAGTCTCCTACCTCAAAGTGTCTCTCCACCCGACCCTTATCAGCATACAACTTCTGCTGATTCTGTGTTGTGGC
Source organism: Pinus albicaulis (assembly GCA_034641835.2). NCBI lineage: Eukaryota > Viridiplantae > Streptophyta > Pinopsida > Pinales > Pinaceae > Pinus > Pinus albicaulis. The sequence goes on along the minus strand of CM076584.1, from coordinate 464,243,324 downwards.
TATGTTGTCCTTGAGAGCTCGGAGGATATCTTGGCTCTCTTGGATCCATAACTTGGCTCTCGGAGCCTTGCTAACACCAAACATCATGTCCACAAAAGATAAGGAATGATATCCATATAAAGCATAGAAAGGTGACATACCAATAGACATATGGTGCGTTGTGTTGTAGCAGTACTCGCCCAAATGCAGCCACTTCAGCCATGCCCTCTGCTGCCCACTGACATAGTTACGCAAGTAGCCTTCCAGCCACTTGTTAACTATCTCTGTCTGCCCATCCGTCTGGGGGTGATAACTAGTGCTCGGTGTCAACTCCGTCCCCACTAGCCGGAAGAGCTCCTGCCAGAATCCGCCCATAAAGCGGCTGTCCCTGTCGCTGACAATGGTCTTGGGTAGACCATGTAACCTGAAAACCTCCCTGAAGAACAGCTCAGCCACCTGTGCTGCTGTGTGATGCGCGGATATGGCGAAAAAATGAGCATACTTCGTCAGCCGGTCAACGACTACGAAGATGCAATCCTTGCCCTGCACGGTGGGCAACCCTGTGATGAAGTCCATCGATATGCTCTCCCATTTCCCCTCCGGAATGGGAAGAGGCTGCAACAATCCTGCAGGATGGCTCATCTCTCCCTTGTTTCGCTGACAAACATCGCACTCCCTGACATGCTGGAGTACGTCCTCCTTGAGGCCCTTCCATGAGAACCTCTCCCGAATAGCCCTGTATGTCTTGGTGAACCCCTGATGGCCCGCCAATGGTGAATCATGTGAAGCCTGGAGTATCTTCTTCTTGAGCTGATACCCCTCAGTTAAGAAGATCCTGTCCCTGTAATAGATGATCTCCTCGACCACCCTGTACCTGTCATCTGCTACCTGCCCATCCAGAACCTCGTGGCTTATCCTTGGAGTGCTGACCATGGTCGAGCCCACTCAATCGGGCGTCAGCTCATGAGTGATAACGTGGCGGTCTACGAAAGGGGCATCGGCTACCGTGTTCTTCCCGCTGACATACTCTATGTCAAAGTCGTGAACTGGATCTTGCGATCCACTTAACATCTCTCCTGGCTAGCCATCGGAAAGTACCTCGGTACATTATGATCATCCTCACCAGATCTGCCACCCACAGTCTTTGCGGGAATTTGGCCAAATGCATGCATGATGTTGACATCTCCTTGTCGTGTCTATGAGATGCAACCTCAGGTAGAAGGAGCTTAGGCTCTCGCTCAATGGATGTCTTTGCATCAAGACCGCACCAATCCCCTCTCCTGATGCATCACACTCTAGGACAAAGGGCTGTGTAAAATCTGGCAACGCCAACACAGGACAACTGCTCATCACCTCCTTGAGCTTGTCAAAAGCTCGCTGTGTCGTGTCCGACCAACTGAATGCCCCCTTCCTCGTCAAATCTGTGAGGGGTGCAGCAAGCTGAGAGAAGCCTTTGACGAACTTCCTGTAGTATGTGCAAATACCAATGAATCCTCGAAGCTCCGTCACATTCCGCGGCTCTGGCCAATCTCTGATGGCCCTGATCTTCTCCTCGTGGACCCTCACCCCGTCCACTCCTATAATGTGCCCCAGATACAGCATCTCTGTCAACCCGAACTCACACTTGGAGAGCTTGGCATAGAACTGCTGCTCCTCCAAGATGTGCAAAACTGTCTCAATATGCTGGAGGTGCTCCTCCCAAGTCCTGCTGTATATGAGTATGTCATCAAAGAAAACCAGCACAAACTTCCTCAGATGACCCCTGAAAATGTGGTTCATGCATGACTGGAAGGTAGCAGGTGCATTGGTCAGCCCAAATGGCATGACCAGAAACTCAAAGTGCCCATAGTGACACCTGAAAGCGGTCTTGGGAATGTCCTGTTCCCTCACGCGTATCTAATGGTACCCGGATCTCAAGTCAATCTTCGAGAAGAACCGTGCTCCTCTCAACTCATCCATCAGCTCATCGATCCTGGGGATGGGGTACCTGTTCTTCAGGGTCTTCTTATTCAGAGCCCTGTAGTCAATGCACATGCGCAATGTGCCGTCCTTCTTCTTCACCAACACTACAGAGGAAGCGAAAGGACTCGTGCTAGGCCAAATGTGACCAAGGGCCAGCAACTCCTGGATAGCCCGCTCTATCTCGTCCCGATAGGCCTTGGGATGCCTATACGGTGTGGTAATCACGGCCTGTATCCCCTGCTCAAGCTCGATCGTGTGCTCAAACCCCCGATCTGGTGGCTGCCCTGGTGGAATATCCCCGAAGACTACTGCATACCTGTCGAGAATAGACTGGAGATCAGGATGCACTGTCTGCCCTGTATCCACTGCCTCTGAAGCCCGCAACTCTACTGCCCACTCTATATCTCCCTTGCGGAAGGTCGCCTCCATACTGTGTGCTGACACCGTCTGAGGTGGGTATGTGTGCTGCCCCCGTATCTTCTCATGCCTCCCCGTCTTGGGATCATCCCACTCCATCTCTAGGGCCTTCCAATCTGTCGTGACCTTCCCTAGAGTGATAAGCCACTGAACACCCAATATCAGGTTGGTGTCCGGAATGTCCACCACAAAGAAGTGATCTGTCAATGTATAAGTGCCCATCGTCACTGATAACTCTGGAACATATCGAGCACATGCCATGGTCTGATCTCCTGGGACCAAGACGGAAAACCCATCAAAGCCCTCTGTCTGTATGCCTCTCTGCTCAACCATCTGGGCATCAATAAAGTTGTGGGTGGCCCCACCCTCAGCTAGGAAGAGGAAGCTGAAACCCGGTATCCTCATGTTGTCTCCCGTCTTGCTTGCTTGATGGCAAGTGCCAGGAACTCCCTTGATGCGTGAAGCTCCCCGGTGGGTGCAAACGATGCCCTGGCTGCGGGTGGTGGAGGTGGTAAGGTACTACGTGTGCATAACAATCTCACCCGCCTCCACATCATCCCCATCATCTCTTCTCCTTTGCTCTCGGAGAAGACCTCCTCAATGTACTTCCTGCCGCACACCGGCTGTCCCGTTGCCCATGGCTCCTGGCAAGTGGCGCCTGGCCCGCTTCCTCCTCGTCTCTCTCTGGCCTCATCATCAAAGCGCCTCGTCAGTTCGCCTTGGGAGGCGGGCCCCTCGTGTCCTTACCCTGAGTGGAAAGCACGTCTGCGGGGATAAGGTGGCCGAGTCTGGGTAAGACATCCTGTGGCGTCCGGAGTCTAACAGTGGCATCACGAAGGAGGTAGCGGTTTTGTTAATAGGACTGAGCCTGAGTGCTCACGAGCGGCCCCTCCCTGAACATGTAAACCATCATTGCGGATAAATCGGGTACCATCTTTAGGAAACCCTCAAGAAGTCTGAAATGTATGTCTCGCACTCCCGATGCTGTTTGAGCTTGGTGGTACATCAACAATCTTGCTCAGGGTCCCTCATGTGACTCCACCCTCCGGGTAAACTCGGCATATGTCGTCACTGTAGAATGCCCGAGTGTCGCCATCCCATGGAACCACCAATCCTGGGCCTCACCATCCAGATGCAATGTTGCCACCTTAATGGCCTCTGACTGCGACATCTGGTTAAGCTGGAAATAGATGTCCAGCTTCTCCACCCAGGACTTTGCCGAACTGTTTGATGAGCCATCAAACGTAGGCAAATGGAATCTGCTAGCTGCGCGGTGGTCATCACGGTGGTGCCTGTGCCCCTGGTGATGATCACGGGATCTAATGCCATACTGGACCTTGAGATACTCACTGAAGGTGAGAGAATCCATGAATGCCTGTCCGAAAGCCTGATACTCTGCAAAAATACCTGCCATCCGAGCCGGATCCATCTCTCGCTGCGCTGCTGGCCCTGCGTCCTCTGCCAGGAAGATAGGCATGGTAGGTCGCGTGGGTGCTGGAATATCCCTCTGTGCACCTCCCTGTACTCCTGCCCCTGTGTCCTCTGGCAAGAATGTGGGCATAGTGGATCGCGTGGGTGCCTGAGTCGTCACAATGGGGATAGCATCATGCACTGGCAGGTGGTGAGACATACCCGATCCTTCACCGAACTGGAGAACCCTAGGGGGTTCTCTCTGTCCGACCTCTACGGCCGTGAGCCTCTGTGATATCTCCTGTAGGTGTTGGAGGAGCGTTTCTCTAAATCCCCTCTCATCATCTGCCATCGGGATCCGCTGCTCTGCGTCCCTCACGGGTTGCTCCTCCTCTGAATCTGTCTCAGGTGGCTCCTGATCAGAATCCCTCCCCCCGAAGGGAAACTTCCACCTACCCTCAACGTCTCTGTGTCTCCTCCGATCAAAGTAGGGATTATCCCCGGGCGTGCTATAAGAGAAGCCCTGACGAGTGACCAGAACTATGCTCAAATACCAGCCTTTTGACCGCAAACGGGAAATAAACAGTAATACACAGAAAAACAACAAGCAGCTATATAGAACAAAATGCCGGAACCAAAATATGGAACAAATACACATAAAATGCCAAAACACTAAGCCATTTTATTAATCTGAGAATATATGTATATGGGTACAAAGATAATCAGAATGAGTGCACCTATCCTTGCTCTAGGCAAGTGGAGACCCTCTCAGAATAAGAAATGGCTGCAACAGAGACTGCGTCCTAGCTGACTGGAGAAACTGCCGTAGAAAGCTGCTGCTGCAATGTACTGGAACTAGGGGCTGATCCCCTCACTGGAATGAGCTGAAAACTGGAAGGCTAACTGAACTCCACCCTCCAGACAGAACCCAGAAATCGTGAAGCAAATGCTCCACCTCCGAAAATGCACCAAATAAACCCTCTCCAGAGAAAACGCTGTCTCTGCCAGTAACAGCGCAAAGGCCCAAGAAAACGCTGGGAAAAAGGGCTGAATCCACCTGCAAATCCCCCGGATGAAATAGCAATCTCCTCAAGGCTGGAAAACGCTGCAATCACTGCCAAATCACCACACACAACTCTGCTCAACAATAACTGCGTCCTCCCCAACTGAAACTGCGTCCTCTCTCCTAGACTGCGCAGTCACTCAAGGGGCAACTCCTCTGCAAAACATCCACCAGAAATCCACCGCAAATCGCCAATTGAAACTGAAGGAAAAACCTTGCTCGAGCAGGCACTCGAAGTCCCCCGGAGCCAAGGGTGAGATCTCCGACCGGAGACACTCAGTTTGCACTAGACAGTGCTGCAGACCGACTAAACAACTGGCGTGCTGAAGTAGACAGAAGTCTAGCTCTCAATATCAATATCATATCAACAATGCCAAATGGAGTGAAAACTCCACCTTATATAATGCTAGCTCCCTCCAAAAACCCTAACTGCGTCCTTCACCCTCCTTGACCTGCGCAGTCACCCTTGGGTCAGCGTGAGGCCTCCTCATGTGCGTGTGGACCCCCAAGGCCACCTCTTTAAGTTACAACGTCCATCAAATAGGAAAGCACTTTATTTTATAAAGTGAGATGACCCCCCCTTATTTCTCACTTTATTTATTATTTTTAGCTAAAGCGGCAAAATTAAACAAAAATGAAATATTCCAATTAGCAATGCTAATTAGGAATATTACAGTCTCCCCCGGCAGAACGTTGCTTGTCCTCAAGCAACTGAAGTGATGGATGCTGCAAGATCCTCTCATCCTCCCAAGTGGCATCCTCATCCGGCAAGTTCTTCCATCTCACCAAGAACTCCCTGATCTTCTTGCTCCGCAGCTGCCTCTCCCTATTGTCAATAATAGCCTCCGGCTGCAACACCAGATGCCCCTCATCATCCGTGGGTGGTAGCTCCTCTGTGACTGTCACCTGCTAGCCCAGTGCCTTTTTCAGGCATGATACATGAAAGATGTTATGAATCTTGTTGCCTTGGGGCAGCTCCAACTCATACGCAACCTGCCCGATCCTGCGTATCACCCTGTATGGCCCATAAAAGCGGGGCTTAAGCTTCTCCGCCCCCTTCTGCTTGAGCGAAGACTGTCGGTATGGCTGTAGCCGTAGGTAGACCAAGTCCCCTACCTCGAAGTGTCTCTCCACCCGACCCTTATCAGCATATAACTTCTGCTGATTCTGTGCTGTGGCTATGTTGTCCTTGAGAGCTCGGAGGATATCTTGGCTCTCTTGATTAATAACTTGGCTCTCGGAGCCCTGCTAACACCAAACATCACGTCCACAAAAGATAGGGAATGATATCCATACAAAGCATAGAAAGGTGACATACCAATAGACATATGATGCGTTGTGTTGTAGCAGTACTCGCCCAAATGCAGCCACTTCAGCCATGCCCTCTGCTGTCCACTGACGTAGTTACGCAAGTAGCCCTCCAGCCACTTGTTAACTATCTCTGTCTGCCCGTCCGTCTGGGGGTGATAGCTAGTGCTCGGTGTCAACTCGGTCCCCACTAATCGGAAAAGCTCCTGCCAGAATCCGCCCATGAAGCGGCTGTCCCTGTCACTGACGATGGTCTTGGGTAGACCATGTAATCTGAAAATCTCCCTAAAGAACAGCTCAGCCACCTGCGCTGCTGTGTGATGTGCGGATATGGCGAAAAAATGGGCATACTTCGTCAGCCGGTCAACGACTACGAAGATGCAATCCTTGCCCTGCACCGTGGGCAACCCTGTGATGAAGTCCATCAATATGCTCTCCCATTTCCCCTCCGGAATGGGAAGAGGCTGCAACAACCCTGCAGGATGGTTCATCTCTCCCTTGTTTCGCTGGCAAACATCGCACTCCCTGACATGCTGGAGTACGTCCTCCTTGAGGCCCTTCCATGAGAACCTCTCCCGAATAGCCCTATATGTCTTGGTGAACCCCTGATGGCCCGCCAATGGTGAATCATGTGAAGCCTGGAGTATATTCTTCTTGAGTCGAGACCCCTCAGTCAAGAAGATCCTGTCCCTGTAATAGATGATCTCATCGACCACCCTGTACCTGTCATCTGCTACCTGCCCATCCAGAACCTCGCATGCAAACCTATCCTTGGAGTACTCAACCAACAGTCGAGCCCTCCAATCAGCGTCCAAGCTCATGAGTGATAACGTGGCCGGTCTACGAGAAAGGGCATCGGCTACCACGTTATTCTTCCCTTTGACATACTCTATGTCAAAGTCATAGGCCTGGATCTTGCTGATCCACTTCTGCTGTCTCTGATTTATGCAACTCCGAAAGTACTTCTTGAGTTATGATCTTCCCTCCTGCAGATAACACACCACCGAATCTTCTTGAATTGTGATACATGTGTGATGGCCGGCTGTATCTCATGTCGTATATGGGATACAACCTCTCGTGTGGAAGGAGCTTCCGGCTCTCAAAAGCAATCGGATGACCGTCCTGCATCAAAACTGCACCAATTCCCTCTTCGGAAGCATCACACTCTAGGACAAAGGGCTGCGTAAAATCTGGCAACGCTAATACAGGACAACTGCTCATCACCTCCTTGAGCTTGTCAAAAGCTCGTTGTGCCATGTCCGACCAACTGAATGCCCCCTTCCTCGTCAAATCTGTGAGAAGTGCAGCAAGCTGAGAGAAGCCTTTGACGAACTTCCTATAGTATGTGCAAATACCAATGAATCCTCGAAGCTCCGTCACATTCCGTGGCTCTGGCCAATCTCTGATGGCCCTGATCTTCTCCTCATGGACTCTCACCCTGTCCACTCCTATAATGTGTCCCAGATACAGCATCTCTGTCAACCCGAACTCACACTTGGAGAGCTTGGCATAGAACTGCTACTCCTCCAAGATGTGCAAGACTGTCTCAATATGCTGGAGGTGCTCCTCCCAAGTCCTGCTGTATATAAGTATGTCATCAAAGAAAACCAGCACAAACTTTCTCAGATGACCCCTGAAAATGTGGTTCATGCATGACTGGAAGGTAGCAGGTAAGTTGGTCAGCCCAAATGGCATGACCAGAAACTCAAAGTGCCCATAGTGACACCTGAAAGCGGTCTTGGGAATGTCCTGTTCCCTCACGCGTATCTGATGGTACCCGGATCTCAAGTCAATCTTCGAGAAGAACCGTGTTCCTCTCAAATCATCCATCAGCGCATCGATCCTGGGGATGGGGTACTTGTTCTTCAGGGTCTTCTTATTCAGAGCCCTGTAGTCAATGCACATGCGCAATGTGCCGTCCTTCTTCTTCACCAACACTACAGAAGAAGCGAAAGGACTCGTGCTGGGCCGAATGTGACCAAGGGCCAGCAACTCCTGGATAGCCCACTCTATCTCGTCCCGATAGGCCTTGGGATGCCTATACGGTGTGGTAATCACGGCCTGTATCCCCTGCTCAAGCTCGATCGTGTGCTCAAACCCCCGATCCGGTGGCTGCCCTAGTGGAATATCCCCGAAAACCACTGCATACCTGTCGAGAATAGACTGTAGATCAGGATGCACTGCCTGCCCTGTATCCACTGCCTTTGAAGCCCGCAACTCTACCGCCCACTCTATATCTCCCTTGCGGAAGGTCGCCTCCATACTGTGTGCTGACACCGTCTGAGGTGGGTATGTGTGCTGCCCCCGTATCTTCTCATGCCTCCCCGTCTTGGGATCATCCCACTCCATCTCTAGGGCCTTCCAATCTATCGTGACCTTCCCTAGAGTAATAAGCCACTGAACACCCAGTATCAGGTTGGTGTCCGGGATGTCCACCACAAAGAAGTGATCTGTCAATGTATAAGTGCCCATCGTCACTGATAACTCCGGAACATATCGAGCACATGCCATGGTCTGATCTCCTAGGACCAAGACAGAAAACCCATCAAAGCCCTCCGTCTGTATGCCTCTCCGCTCAACCATCTGGGCATCAATAAAATTGTGGGTGGCCCCACTATCGACTAAGACTGAAACCCGCTGTCCGCGCACTGTCCCCCGTACTCGCAGAGTCAAGTACTTGGGGACTCCCCGAAATGCGGCTAGAGCTCCCCCAGTGGGTGCAAACGATGCCCCACCTGTCGCGGGTGGTGGAGGTGGTAAGGTACTCTGTGCTGCATAACAATCTCCTGCCTCCACATCATCCCCATCATCCTCTTCTCCACTGCTCTCGGAAGACCTCTATGAAATGTGCCTTCCCTGCCGCACACCTGTGTCCCGGTGCCCATGGCTCCTGGCAAGTGAAGCACAACCGCTTCCTCCTCAGCTCTCTCCTGGCCTCATCATCAAACTGCCCTCGTCCAGGATTCGCCTTGGGAGGCGGAGCCCTCGTGTCCTTACCCTTAGGCTGGAAACCTGTCTCTGGGGATAAGGTGGCCGAGTCCTAGGTAAGACATCCTGTAAGTCCCGAGTCCTGCTGATGGCATCCTGAAGGGTAGCCGGTTTGTTCGACCGGACTAGGCCACGAAGTGGCTCTGACAGCCCCTCCACAAACATGTAAACCATCCGAGCTGCAGATAAATCAGGTACCATCACTGAAACCCTCAAGAAGTCTGAAATGTATATCTCTGCACTCCCAGTCTGTTTGAGCTTGGTCAGCTCAACAAAATGCTGCTCCGGGTCCCTCCTGTCAAAGCGCTCTACCACCCTCCGGGTAAACTCGGCATATGTCGTCACTGTAGAATGCCCGAGTGTCGCCATCCCATGGAACCACCAATCCTGGGCCTCACCATCCAGATGCAATGTTGCCACCTTAATGGCCTCTGACTGCGACATCTGGTTAAGCTGGAAATAGATGTCCAGCTTCTCCACCCAGGACTTTGCCGAACTGTTTGATGAGCCATCAAACGTAGGCAAATGGAATCTGCTAGCTGCGCGGTGGTCATCACGGTGGTGCCTGTGCCCCTGGTGATGATCACGGGATCTAATGCCATACTGGACCTTGAGATACTCACTGAAGGTGAGAGAATCCATGAATGCCTGTCCGAAAGCCTGATACTCTGCAAAAATACCTGCCATCCGAGCCGGATCCATCTCTCGCTGCGCTGCTGGCCCTGCGTCCTCTGCCAGGAAGATAGGCATGGTAGGTCGCGTGGGTGCTGGAATATCCCTCTGTGCACCTCCCTGTACTCCTGCCCCTGTGTCCTCTGGCAAGAATGTGGGCATAGTGGATCGCGTGGGTGCCTGAGTCGTCACAATGGGGATAGCATCATGCACTGGCAGGTGGTGAGACATACCCGATCCTTCACCGAACTGGAGAACCCTAGGGGGTTCTCTCTGTCCGACCTCTACGGCCGTGAGCCTCTGTGATATCTCCTGTAGGTGTTGGAGGAGTGTTTCTCTAAATCCCCTCTCATCATCTGCCATCGGAATCCGCTGCTCTGCGTCCCTCACGGGCTGCTCCTCCTCTGAATCTGTCTCAGGTGGCTCCTGATCAGAATCCCTCCCCCCGAAGGGAAACTTCCACCTACCCTCAACGTCTCTGTGTCTCCTCCGATCAAAGTAGGGGTTATCCCCGGGCGTCATAGACTGCTAGCACCACAGGCTGAGCTAGAACTATGCTCCGATACCACTGTAATATCCCCAACGGGAAATAAACAGTAATACACAGAAAAACAACAAGCAGCTATATAGAACAAAATGCCGGAACTAGAATATGGAACAAATACGCATAAAATACCAGAACGCTAAGCCATTTTATTAATCTGAGAATACATGAGTATGGGTACAAAGATAATCAGAATGAGTGCACCTATCCTTGCTCTAGGCAAGTGGAGACCCTCTCAGAATAAGAAATGGCTGCAACAGAGACTGCGTCCTAGCTGACTGGAGAAACTGCCGTAGAAAGCTGCTGCTGCAATGTACTGGAACAAGGGGCTGATCCCCTCACTGGAATGAGCTGAAAACTGGAAGGCTAACTGAACTCAACCCTCCGGACAAAACCCATAAATCGTGAAGCAAATGCTCCACCTCCGAAAATGCACCAAATAAACCCTCTCCAGAGAAAACGCTGTCTCTGCCAGTAACAGCGCAGAGGCCCAAGAAAACGCTGGGGAAAAGGGCTGAATCCACCTGCAAATCCCCCGGATGAAATAGCAATCTCCTCAGGGCTGGAAAACGCTGCAATCACTGCCAAATCACCACACACAACTCTGCTCTACAATAACTGCGTCCTCCCCAACTGAAACTGCGTCCTCTCCCCTAGACTGCACAGTCACTCAAGGGGCAGCTCCTCTGCAAAACATCCACCAGAAATCCACCGCAAATCACCAACTGAAACTGAAGGAAAAACCTTGCTCAAGCAGGCATTCGAAGTCCCCCGGAGCCAAGGGCAAGATCTCCGACCGGAGACACTCAGTTTGCACTAAACAGTGCTGCAGACCGACTAAACAACCGGCGTGCTGAAGTAGACAGAAGTCTAGCTCTCAATATCAATATCATATCAACAATGCCAAATGAAGTGAAAACCCCGCCTTTTATATTGCTAGCTTCCTCCAAAAACCCTAACTGCGTCCTTCACCCTCCTTGACCTGCGCAGTCACCCTTGGGTCAGCGTGAGGCCTCCTCATGTGCGTGTGGACCCCCAAGGCCACCCCTTTAAGTTACAACGTCCATCAACTAGGAAAGCACTTTATTTTATTAAAGTGAGATGACCCCCTTATTTCTCACTTTATTTATTATTTTTAGCTAAGGCGGCAAAATTATACAAAAATGGAATATTCCAATTAGCAATGCTAATTAGGAATATTACATATTGATAATTGCTTGTGATGTATTTTTTACTTTTCTCGATTTACTCTTCTTTCCTTTATTATAATTAGTATTCTCTATCATCAAACAGCTACCAAAAACATAAAGAGCAATGAGACAATAGGACACAAGTTGTGTGAAAAATCTTACACTGGAACCCTATAGCAACAACTGGTATTATTTCTTCTAACTATTAATTAATTAACAATTTATCTGCTATGACAAATATCGAAATAAGCACACTACAACCTTCACAAATAAAACTGCGGAAAAATAAAATGATGGAAGCTGAGAAATGCTAGCACACACATAAAATTAACACAATTGTTTTTGGGCAAAATTCCCTGGAAAAAATCCAATGCGAAAAAACCGGTGCAGTAGCTAAGGTTTTTTATTATTATGCAGCAGTGAGAAATTTTGAGTACAACTAGATGCTGAAATCTGGCAATCCTACAGAGAAAAATACTGCAAAAATCTAGTGAGGAGTTTCCTCACCCCACAGGTTAACTCAGCACAACCTGCCTTCATAAACTCGACCTTCTGACCCTCTGTGTCAGCCTTTGCGCTGCATTGTGAAGCCTGCTTGACGTCAAGCCTCTGACTGGTCTCTGATGAAGTCATTTTGCCTTCTTCTGGCTGGGAAAACTCTTCTCCGACACTCTGGGATTCCTTCCCGACCTTTGGAACTAAAGATGTCTTTCCCTCTCAGCAAATTGAACATGCCTCTAGAAGCTACTATGCAGCCCCTGCATAAGCTTCTCTGTGCCTCTTATGCCTCTTTGCAAATGTACTCACTGGATCTGGAATACTTCCTCCAGCCTCACTGTCTCTACCCCTCCCACACTACTTCGATCTTTGGCTTTCTCCGACAACTGACTGCTGCTACCCTGGAAATCGAACTTCTCAAGTTCTCAAGTGATATCTCCATCACCACATTGACCTCCTCTTATAATCCTCTGTTGTAGCACCAACGACCAAGATTAAAACATAATCGATGGCTAGGATCATCTCTGGATCAATCCGTGTGAGTTTCTAGACTATTCTAGCCTTGAATTAATTAATACTGATTAATTAACCTGTTTTCCTAAGTTTAGACTTAGGAAACATTAAAAAAATTGATTAATAATATAATTAAGTCACTTCTAGGCAGAATTTCCAGAAACGATTTCTGGGTTCTGGAGATCTCATGTATTCTAGCCTCTCCACAAAATTTCGTGGCCAGAATACATTCGATGCAACAAAAACTAACACTCCTTCTTAGCGAGGAATGTCTTCTAGTGCTGCTGCACACCCTATAGCAACACCCTGTCTTTACATCATCTCCTGTCACGCTGCTGATATATTGTTGTTGTTGCCCATCAACTATGGCGCAACTCTGATATACATTTCATTTGTGTTGTTGCTGACCTTGCTAAACTACTGCCAACACTGCATCTGCATTGAAACTCTGTTATTGTTGCTACTCCAACACCTGCAACAGAAAAACATCTAGAGTACTGAATCAACTGTGATCAGTATAATGCATCTATCACCGGAGTCTTTGACTGCTAGTAGCCTCTGCACTGTCCACTGAAGACTTTGTGTTGTTTCTAACTCTAAACTATGCCAACTGCACTGCTTCCAAATCTGCACTGTGCTCCCCAGCATCTGACTGCTACTAGTTACTGCCACTGTCACTCTGGCATCTAACTGCATCTACAGTCACTGATCCATCCTGCTACTGAATACTGTGGGCCCCCGTAGCGAAGCACTAATCCAAGAGGTGGACTCCTCAAGGATCTTTCCCATTTGTAGCACTCTTGGGCTACAACACCAAGAAACCCCACCTCACTCTTGGAGGTATATCGGTGAACATAGCAAAGCCTTCCTCTAGCCTGGAGGAAATTTTGTCGATCTCTGTTGAAGCTGCCTACTGGTCCTGCTTCTCCTCCTTGTCCTTCTTCCTGAGAGGACACTGGGTACTGTAGTGACCAAGCTCACCACATTTGAAGCACTTGACCTTTGACAGGTCCTTCTTCTTTTCCCTCTGCTCCCCCTGTCCCTGACTGAGACCATCAGATGCAATAACCACATTCTCCTCCTTCATCGCCTTCGATCCATTGTTTTTGTTGCCACTGATGGAGCTCTTTAGCAGAGCTCATCTCAACTCCTACTGAAAATCATCCCACACCCTCTCCCATCCCGGTAGCATGTCTCTATCCAATACACTTTGGGCGAAGACCTGCCAATCCTTAGAGACACTATTGAGAGCTAATCGTACTAGCTCTAAAGGTTGAGGCATTGCCCCAACATTCAACAACTGGTTCTAAATCTTTTGAATTCTGGTAAGATAGGGATCTATGCTTTCCCCTTTCTGCATCCAAATTGTGAAAATTTCTAAAATGAAATCCTACTGCAATTTCTGATATTATTTCTTCTACTTATTATTCAGCAATAAGTTATTTACAGAAATTACTTCAGTAAACATCAAAATAAATTCTACTGCAGCCTTCACAAATAAAACACTGAGCAAGATATAAAGAAATACAAGCACAAGAATGACACAATTACTTTTGGACAATTGTCCCCGGAAAAACCCAATGCGGGAAAATCGGTGCAACAGATGAGGGTTTTATTATTCTTCAGCAAAATCTCTTGTACAGAAAGTAACCAGCAAAATAGAAGAGGAGTTTTTGTGAGAAATTTACAAACAATTTCCTCATGTGCTTCTCAGTGAATTTCTGACCCTGGAGCGCCCTTGAGCCTCTCTGCGTCTCACTGCGTCAGCTTCTACACAGCCCCAACGTCACAACCTCTGCGTTGTCTCTGTCACTGCGTCACTGCCTCTCTGTTGCCTCTTCCGACCATATTCTATACTCTTAGCTCTTGTTGCTCCCCTCTCTCTCTCCACCGTGCAACTCTCCCTCTAAATCGATTTCTCGTGCCAAACTTCAACCAGTGAGAAAATTGATCTTCTTGGATAACTGAGTATCTGCCTCGGCGTATCTTCCAAATGACCCTCAAGCTTCCTTAAATAATCTTCTAGTTGACATTCAACATCCCAGATTAGAAGCTAATAAATGGCTAAGATCATTTTACCTTGATACTCATCTTCTTCTAGAAGTTACACCCACAGTTAGATTAATACCCATTAATTATTTTAAGTCCCTAAGTTTAGACTTGGTGTCTCATTAAAAATAATTAATTTATTGAATAAAACTATCTCCAGGTGGAATTTCACAAAACGATTTCTGGGTTATCTGGAATGCATGTGTCTAAGCCTCTCCACAAAATTTGAGACTTAGAGCACATCCGATGCTACCACAAATCAACACTCCCTCTTATCGAGGAATGTGTTCTAGAAGATATTTCATGTTGCACACTAATCTAAATCTGAAGCATCTCCCTCTGCGTCGCTGATGTCTGACATGTTGCCTGTCAACTACTGCGTTGCTGCTTCAACTGTATTGTTGCTGACCCTACCACGATCAACACTGCATCTGTACTGCAACTCCCTCTTAACACTACATATGTGGCTGAGATACCACCTGTTTCTGCTACTGAAATGGATTCTCTACCATACCCATCTACTCCCTGAAGTGAACAAACTTGGCTCTTCCGAGAGCTTTGGTGAGTATGTCTGCCACCTGATCCCCTGTGGGGACGTACTGCAACTATACTGCCCCTCGCTGAACACAGCCTTTAATGAAATGACACCTGATGTCGATGTGCTTTGACCGATCATGAAATACTAGATTCTCAGAGTTTGATACAACTATGATTATCACAGTAGATACCGGTCACTTCCATCTTTCTTCTGAAGAAGTTCACTAGCAGTTTTCTGAGCCATATGGCTTCGCACATATTTGTGCTTGCTGCGATATATTCTGCCTCTGCTGAGCTCAGTACTACGGATTTTTGCTTCCTACTGCAACAGGAGGTCATCCCCGATCCAATGTTGAAGCAATATCCTGTGGTACTCTTCCGATCTACTAAACTGCCTTCCCAATCTGCATCTATGAAACCGCTCAATCTGACATCATCTCCGCGAGTGTATTTCAACCCATATCTGACTATTCCCCACACATATCTGAGAATGTATCGTGTTGCTACCCAATGCACCCTCTTCGGTTCTACCATGAATTGACTGAGGGTGTTGAAAGCAAAGCATATGTCTGGCCTGGCGTTGACCAGATAGATAAGTGACCCAATGAGTTGTTTGTACAAGGTAGGGTCCACTTCCTTGTCTCCTGATGCATCTATCTTCTTCCAGTTGGTTATCATGGGCCGACAATCTTGCATCATGAATCTCTTCAGAATTTTTGAGGCATATCTTCCTTGTCCTAGGAAGATTTCTCCATTCTTCTACCATACCTCCAACCCTAGAAAGTAATGCATCAACCCCAAGTCCTTCATGTCGAATTCAGCTTCCAGTTTCTTCTTGCAGTACTTTATGAGCCTAGATAATCCTGTAAGGAACAAATCATCTACTTACAATACCAGTATAAGCGGCTCATTCTCTACCATTAAATAGTAGAGATTGGGATCTACGTCACTCTTAACAAATCCCAACTGCTGCAAGTACCTGTCAATCCGACTGTACCATGCTCTGGGTACCTGCTTGAGCCCATATATGGCTTTCTTCAGTCTGCATACATGAGATTTCTTCTCATGGGTCTCACAACCCTTAGGCTATTCAATGTACACCTCCTCTTCTATCACCCCATTCAATAATGTTGCCTTGACATCCATTTGGTGAATTTCCCATCCCATCTGCGCTGTTAAGGACGCAACATATCTGATGGAGGTGTATCTGGAAACATGGGCGAAGGTCTCCTCAGAATTGATTCCTTCCTTCTGTGCATACCCCTTGGCCACGAACCTAGCCTTGTATTTATCTATCCTGCGATCTGCAACATACTTGATCTTGTAGATCCATCTCAAACCTACAACTAATCTATTCTCTGGTCTAGGCACAACTTCCTAGACATCATTAGTCATGATAGAGCTATACTCCTCTACCATGGAATCCACCCAGACCTAATGTTGTAAGGCCTCCAGAAATCTAGAGGGTTCTTCAACCTGTGATACCAAGGCTTGGTATCTGTCAGGTTGTCTATGCTGCCTTTTCTCGGTTTTAGGAGCTCCAACAAACTCCTCTGTGTCCCTCAGCATTTGTCGTACTTCTCTGCTAATTCTGCCGCTGGTGGTGGGTGGTTCAACCAGTTCCTCTTCCTGATATCCCATCTGTTGCGTATTATCAGGGCTTTCCTCACCTGAGGAAATACTAGTGCTGGTTATTGTTCTTGATCCAAATGTTTGTCCACCTGTTGGTTCTTCCCCCTTCTGCTGCTAGACAAGAGGAACATCCTCAAACTTTTCTCCAGGAGGCATCTCTCGGGATTTCCTGAAAGCTCTGTCTTCCATGAACTTTACATCTCTTCTGACTACAACCTTCCTACTGCCTAGAATGTAGATTTTGTATGCCTCTGAAGTCTTGTTGTATCCTACAAGATACCCCTTCTCTACAATCTAATCTAATTTGCTCCGTTTTTCATCTGGAATGTGACAATATTCCAAACTTCCAAATATCCTGAAATGACTCACTTCTGGCTTCTTCCCTGTGAAGATACTCTCGGAATTCTCTTGCCGAAGGCCCTCTCAAAAGTTCTATTATGGATATATACAGTTGTGCTGCATGCTTCTGCCCATAAGAATCTAGGCAGATCCTGGTTATACATCATTGCTTTTGTTGCCCCAATAATAGTCCTGTTCTTCCGCTCTGCAACCCTATTCTGCTCCGGATTGTATGGAGTTGTCCATTCTCTTTCGATGCCCTCTCTTGCGCGGAATTCAGTGAAGTCCTTGTCAGTGTACTCTCCACCATTATCCGATCACAATACTTTTATCTTCTTCCCCGTTAGGTTTTCAACTAGAGCTTTGAATTCTCTGAACCAATCAAAGACCTCACCCTTGGTCTTTAATAAGTAGATCCAAGTTTTCCTGGAGTGGTCATCAATAAAAGGTGACAAAATATTTTCTACCGCTAAGAGCTCTGGTAGACATTGGTCGCAGATATCTGAGTTTATTAGTCCTGAATCCTAATACACTTGGAGCCCTATTGTTGCTTCTGGAATATGTTGCTTTAGCGTACTTCCCTAATATGCATCCTCTGCATATGTCATCATGCTTGGTACTCAAGGCTGTAACTCCCGTAACAGTTTCTCTAAGTATTGTCAGAGCTCCATGGTGTAGATGCCCCATTCATCTGTGCCATAGCTCATTCATGTCCTTTTCTCCATTGAGATCGCTGCCCACCAGTGCAATTGGAGACTCGAGCTGCAATTTGTATAGTTTGTTGCTTCGAGTTCCAATCTGGGCCTTTTTCTTCCAGCTTGGATGTTTAACGTATACTTTCCATCCAATGAAGAACACATCATATCCATTGTCTTGCAATTGGGACACTGAAAGTAAAGTCATTCCCAATCTTGGCACATTTAGCAAATTTGTGGCTCGGAGGTTATCTCCTGCTTCTGTTTGAAATGCTATGGTCCCTCTTCCTACTGGGGTACACTTTGTTTTGTTTCCCATAGTAATCTAGAAGTTCATATGTTCTTCTTGATAGCTCGAGAAATATTCTTGAACTCCAGTCATATGAGCTGAAGCGCCACTATGAATGTACCAATCATCGGCTGATGCAGAAGTAGATAAAAATGCAAATTCCTCTTCCAATCTGGAAGATAACTATGAGATGTCATGATCTTCCATTGTGATTTTTCTTTTTTTCTAGCAGCCTCTGCAAAAAACTGTGTAATCCCTATGGGGTTCGATTTGTTGTCATTGCAGCACCACAGCTTCCCTTCAACACAGATTCTTTTGTGCCCTTGCTCAACTTAGCTTTGAAAATTTCTAAAACGAAATCCTACTGCAGTTTTTGATATTATTTCTTCTACTCATTACTCAACAATAAGTTATTTATAGAAATTACTTCAGTAAACATCAAAATAAATTCTACTCCAACCTTCACAAATAAACTGAGCAAGATATAAAGAAATACAATCACAAGAATGACACAATTATTTTTGGAACCCGGATGCGGGTGAAATCTCCGGATCGCATGAGGACAACTCCTCCCATGCTTAGTCTGACGCCGCCCTGCAATGCCAGCTCTAACATGATTTGGAACCTCAAATCACCAATCATTTTTACCAGCGCTCTGCCACACCTGACCTCTTGCCACACTACACATCACATGCAGGCACACTTGGATTGTCCCTCACTGCCTTTGCGCTCGTGCCACATGCCTTCAAAAGGAACAGAGGCTCCTCAATCAGCCATTTCATTGTTGCTCCAGCCGGTCTCGAGAGCTCCCTTTGCCATCGTTGCTCCTCCTCTCGCCATCACGCTGTTGCTCTAGCTTGCCTCACGCACCACCACTGCTTTTGTTCTCCCTGTTGCGCGCTCCCCCTATTGCGCGCCCCTGGCTGCAAGCCCCCTACTACGCGTCCCCCTGCTGCGCACCCCTCCCTTGTGATCCTCCTTGTTGCACGTCCCCTACTGTGCGCCCCCCGCTGCATGCTCCTCCCCCTGTGCTCCTCCCTGTTGCGCGCCCACTGCTGCGAGCACCCTTGTTGCACGCCCCCCTGCTGCGTGCCCCCTGCTCTCGGCCTGATCTCACAGACGGCTACCCATTCTCTGCTCAATAGCCTCTCCATGGCCCCACGACAACGTCAAAACCCCATCAGGGGTAGCTACAGAGGCGCGTTCTCGGGTCGCTCTCACCGTGGCCAAGACTAGCGTCTGGAATCCAACGAAGGCTCCTCAACAAGAAGCCATGAAAGGCAGGCTACTCAAATGCCTGACAACACCTAGGGAGAAATTTTTTTGACTCCGGAGAAGCCTAAGGGCAGAAGAGGCCCCAGAAAATCCACTATTGCGCACTCTGAGGCACCCACACCTCGGAAAACCGAACTGCTTCCAGTTCACGAGCCTGCGAAGGAGGAGACAGACGTTTGGATCATGGATTCAAATGGCGTCTGGACCAAAGTTTTTGATGCTGAGTACCTTGTTGCTCCCATCGTCCGCGTGGTACCTACGAAGCCTCCACATGAGCCCACAGCTGAGGAGGAAACCACTGCAAGTGAATTTGGATGCCTAATTGAGGAGGAGGACCACGCAACAGAGGAAGATGAGGGAACCCAATGACTGCTCGGTAGCAAGGTTCATCTCTAATTTTTGTCAACTCAGGACATACTTCAGCTATTTTGTTTTCATATGTGTCACTGAATATTTTGTAAAACAAGACTGTTTGACTCTCTTAAGGGGTTGGTTTCCTCCCAGGAGGCAGCTCCAAACTTGGTTTATTTTGAAAACTACCAAGGCAGGGATTAGCTAAGTACTGCTTGCCATCTCTTCCCATAGCCTCTATAAATTTTCTTTTATGATTTTAATATAGTTTAGCCTAACGTACAAAAAAAAAAAAAAATTGGACAATTGTCCTCGGAAAAACCCAATGCGGGAAAACCATTGCAGCAGATGAGGGTTTCATTATTCTTCAACAAAATCTCTTGTTCAGAAAGTAACCAACAGAATAGAAGGGGAGATTTTGTGAGAAATTTAAAAACAATTTCCTCACGTGCTTCTCAATGAATTTCTGACCCTGGAGACCCCTCAAGCCTCTCTGCATCTCACTACGTCAGCTTCTGCGCAGTCCCAACGTCACAGCCTCTACGTTGTCTCTGTTGTATCACTGCCTCTGCTCTATCCCTCCTCTGCGCTGCCTCTTCCGATCAGATTTTGTACTCTTAGCTCATGTTGATCCCTTCTCTCTCTCCACCCTAAAACTCTCTCTGAATCGATTTCTCGTGCCAAACTTCAGCCAGTGAGAAAATCGATCTTCTTGGGTAACTGAGTATCTACCTAGGTGTATCTTCCAAATGACCCTCAAGCTTCCTTAAATAATCTTCTAGTTGACATTCAACGACCCATATTAGAAGCTAATCAATGGCTAAGATCATTTTGATTTGATCCTCGTCTTCTTCTAGAAGTTACACCCGCGGTTAGATTAATACCCATTAATTATTTTAATTCCCTAAGTTTAGACTTAGGGTCTCATTAAAAATAATTAATTTATTGAATAAAATTGTCTTTGGGTGGAATTTCACAAAAAGATTTTTAGGTTATCTAGAATGCATGTGTCTAAGCCTCTTCACAAAATTTGAGACTTAGAGCGCATCTGATGCGACCACAAAACAACACAAATGAGTCTCGGCTTCTCCTCCATATACATCTTTCGCTGCTCAGAAGTACCATGATATTACGTGGCAAGAGAATTCCACATCTTCTTGGCAGTATCTTTGCCAACTATATGCGAGACTACATGATCCCTGACTCCATCTAGGATCAACCGCTTCGCCCATGCCATTTCCTTTCTGTACTCTTTCAGCTGATCTTCATCCTGAGGAACCGCCACTACATTATCAATGTATGCTTTTAGACCAAATTCATCCAGAAGGAAGGACATCCTTGCCTTCCAGATGACGTAGTTGGAAGCTCCATCCAACCTGCCCTGATCTCGAAGCCCTGTAGTGGTCATATCAACGATCTGTCGAAAACTCCCTCTTTCTTTCTGCTCGGTGTGAAAGTTTCTTAATCTAAGAAACCCGACTGCAGTATCTTGATTTACTTCTCCTACTTGAATTAAGTTACAAGTTAATTTCTGAAATATTCAGAAAATCAACGAAGTAAATACAACTAGCAGCCTACACATATAGATCAATTACTGAATAGCATGCTCATATGACAAAGTGACAGATTTTTTGGACAAATGTCCTCGGAAAAAACCCAATGTTGCAGCTAGCTCTGGAGGGTTTTTATTATTAAGAAGAATCTGAATACAACATTTTTGGCACCAAACATAGTTTGCCCTACAAAGAAAAATACGACAACAATACCTCTATCCCCGAAGATAGAAAATATGGTTGATTCACATCCTCAAACGGGATTTACAGAACTCGAGCCCTTTCTGGCCCACCGGAAACCCCAGCGCTGCTCCTCAACCATCTGCGTCAGCCTTCCTGGCCTGCGTCATCCTCTGCGCTGCTCTAGAAGGGCCTGTGTCACCCATGAAGGGCTTACGCTGCCCCTACGCTACCCTGACTAGGCCTGCGTTAGCCCTGCGTGGCTCCTGCTGCCTCTGCATGGCCTCTGCTAGACTCCGTAGCACCTGGCTACCTTTGCGCTGCTTTGTATGCTGCCTCTCTGCCGCTGTTGTACTCTTGGCCTAGGATCAAACCATCCCCTTGCCAATACTGCCCCTCGCTGCACTGCAAACTGCTTCTTAAATTCTTAGCAAACCATGCCCTAGAATTTCAGCTGAGCTTCAGTGCTCCACCAATGTGTGGGTTCTCCAACTGACCCCAAGCCCTTCTCTTATACTTTTCTCGTTGGCAAACCAACAGTCATGATCTAGATTCTAATCTCTAATCAACGACTACGATTAGAAGTTGTTTGATCCATGTCATTTAAGTCATTCTCATCACATGTTTAATTTAATTCACTTTAATCTTTTAATTTTCCTAAGGTAGACTTAGGGTCCTTAATTAAAAAGATTAATTAATTAAATATCTCTTAAAACTGATGGAATTTCTTCAAACGCTTTCTGGGTCTTGGAAATCTCATGTACTCTAGGTCCTTCACAAAATTTGGGAGCTAGAGCACATCCGATGCTACCCCAAAATCTCAACACTCGCCTGCTACTATGCTACTCGGACTCCTTTCTGAAGTGAGAAGATCTTCTCACAACAACTGCCAATCTGCAAGGAAATATCAAACTTCTTGAGACTCAAAGTTCCCTGAGAAAAATTTTCCCTCTGCGTGTGCTTTTCTCTCTTCCACCCGACACTGGCTTTGCTCTAGCAAACTACTGCAAAACCCTCTGCGTCCAGCTAGAGATCTGCTCAACAAAATTTTTGAGCTACTCCCTCTACCTCTGGAATCACTTGATCTGGAGAGATTGAATCTTTTTGTCCCTTACTCAGAAAAATCGAACCTCCACAAGTAACTTGACCTCTTGAGAGAATGACTATGCTGCCCTTGGGAATTTCAGCCTGCTGCCCTTGCTAAGCAGAAAAATTCTTTTTCTTTCGCCTCAGAGCTCTCTATCTAATCAACTGCACTCTGATACCATGTGAAAATTCTTGCACTGGAACCCTATTGCAGCAACTGGTATTATTTCTTCTAATTGTTAATTAATTAACAATTTATCTACTACGACAAATATCAAAATAAACAGACTGCAACCTTCACAAATAAAACTGCAGAAAAATAAAACGTTGGAAGCTGAGAAATGCTAGCACACACATAAAAGTATCACAATTTTTTTGGACAAAAGTCCCGAGAAAAACCCAATGCGGGAAAACCAGTGCAGTAGCTGAGGGTTTTTATTATTATGCAATAGTGAGATATTGTGAGTACAACTGGATGCAGAAATATGAAAATCCTACAGAGAAAAATACTGGCAAAAATCTAGTGAGGAGTTTCCTCACCCCATAAGTAAACCCCAGCACAACCTGCCTTCAGAAACTCAGCCTTCTGGCCCTATGCGTCATACTCTGCGCTGCACTGCGCAACCTACTTTACGTCAAGCCTTTGACTGGTCTCTGATGAAGTTGTTATGCCTTCTACTGGCTGGGAAAACTCTTCTCCGACACTCTGGGACTCCTTCCTGGCCTCTGGAACTGAAGACGTCATTCCCTCTTAGCAAATCTAACTTGCTTCTAGAAGCTACTGCATAGCCCCTGTGTCAGCTTCTCTGTGGCTCTTCTGCCTCTCTGCAAATGCACTCACTAGATCTGGAATACTTCCTCCAGTTTCACTGTCTCTTCTCCTCTCACACTACTATGATCTTTGGCTTTCTCCGGCAAGTGATTGTTGCTACTCTAGAAATCGATCTGCCAAGAAATCGAACTTCTCAAGTTCTCAAGTGATATTGCCATCACCACATCGACCTCCTCTTATAATCCTATGTTGGAGCACCAACGACCAAGATTAAAACATAATTGATGGCTAGGATCATCTCTGGATCGATCAGTGTGAGTTTCTAGACTATTCTCACCTTGACTTAATTAATACTGATTAATTAACCTATTTTCCTAAGTTTAGACTTAGGAAACATTAAAAAAATTGGTTAATAATATAATTAAGTCACTTCTAGGCGAAATTTCCAAAAACGATTTGTGGGTTCTGGAGATCTCATGTATTCTAGCCTCTCCACTAAGTTTCGTGGCTAGAGCACATCCGATGCTACAAAAACTAACAATATGTAGGCGATTAGCCAGGGCCAAAACCTCTCCAAATCGAGAGGAAAACCCACTAGAATTCTTCTTCTTATAGAATCTTCAATTGATGAATTCTAAGACCTAGACCCTTGACCAAGAACCCCTCCAAGAGCAAGTCAATGCTTCCTCTTTGAATAGCTCCTTACAGCAACTTCGACCTACTCAGAAACTGCAACTTCGACTTGCCCAAAAACTGCAACTTCTCTTCTTCGCTTGGGTATATTCTCTCTCCTAGAGAACTCGACTTCCGAAACAGCTCTTCTTGATGACCAAACTTCACTTCTGCAACTCGTGTTGAAATTTGGGTAGCATCGGATCTGCTCTAGCTCCAAAATTTTTTGGAGGGGCTAGAACACATTAGATCTCCAAGACCCAAAAATCGTTTGGAGAAATTCCACCCGGAGTAAAATTTATTCAAATAATTAAATTTTTTAATGGGGACCCTAAGTCTAACTTAGGGAAATTGAAAAATTAAAGTGAATTAATTTACATGTGGTGAGAATGTTCTAAGTGATGTGGATCAAGATTTCTCTAATCTTAGCCGTTGATTAGTGATTAGATCAAGGTCGTTGATTTCTCAATAAGAAAAGTATTAAAGGAAGGCTTTGGGTCAGTTGGAGAACACACACAGAGTCTAAGAGATCGAATTCTTCTGACGAAGCAGTGCTGGGGTGAAGATCAGATCTGAGTAATTTAGATAAGCAATGAGAGGCAGATGCAGTGATTGGTCAGAGGACCAAGAGTACAATGCAGAGCAAGGGCAGCAGAGACGCAGAGGAGGCAGCGCAGCCATCAGAGGGTGTAACGCAGACCCTAGAGAGGGTGATGCAGGCCCACGCAGGGGCAGCGCAGAGCCTCCAAGGGACACTCTGAAATTAGCTGGAGATCAGGGTTTCTAAGCTGGCAGGTCTGAAACTCGATTCCAGAAGAAGCTGATCAGCGCAGAGGAAGGGTGGCGCAGTCCCTCAGCCAGGGCCATGCAGGCTTACGCAATGGCAGCGTAGAGACTGCACAAAGCTAGCTGGGGTTTCACCAGTCACTGCTTCGGATCAGTCGGGACTTGCAGATTGAGGTAAAACTCACATTCATCTTTGTTGCCGAGGTTTTCTCTGTTGGGTGAGTCGGATTATGGCACCCTAGATGTACTCAGAATACTGCTGCTTAATAATAATAAACCCTCAGAACTGTTGCACCAGTTTTCCCACATTGGGTTTTTCCGGGGACATTTGTCCGAAAAATCATGTGTCCTTTGTCATATGTGCGTTATGTTTCAGTAAATGATCTGTAAATGTGTAGGCTTTTGGTTGTGTTTACTTCGATATTTTCTGAAAATAACTTGTATAATTAAATCACAAGTAGGAGAAGTAAATCAAGATACTGCAGTAGGGTTTCTGTAATTTTTTATTCAGAAATTTTCACATGGTATCAGAGCGATTGCAGATCAAGTTGAAGCCATCGGAAAGAGGCTGAAGATTTTTTGCTGCAGGAAGGTCAGTTCAAGCAACGCAAATCCGAGAGTAGGCAGCGCAGCGCCAGGAGGGACACAGACACAGCAGAAGGGACGCAGAGCCAGTATGCTCATGCAGAGCTGACGCAGAGGCTGACGCATAGCCTATCAGGCTCACGCTAGGCTGACGCAGGCCCTAAAGGGTGAGGCAATCTGGGTTGGAGAGACGTTGTGCTGGTTATCGGGGCTGGAATTGTAGCTTCTAATCTTCAAAAGTTGCTGGTGGGGTATCGGTTCTATCAGTGCAGAACAGTGCCTAGCAAAGGTGACAAAGTGAGGGGAAACAGCCCCTCAACAGATTTTTGCCAAGAAATTTGATATTCGATCAGGAGGGTGATCGTAGAGGGTTGATTCATCAGAATTGGCGGAGGATTTCCAGGAGGGAAATCAGTTGTCAGAGGGAGCAGATTCTCTAAAGGGTTTCTATCGCCAAGAAACCCAGATCCGGTATTCTATTAAGTGCAGCAACAGCAGAGGGGAGAAGAGTACCTGTTTCGACTGTTTGAGTAGAGATGGCCCCATACGGACTGAGAGATCGAGATAGATTAGACGGTGTGTCTAACTTTGCGATCTGGAAATCTAGAATCATGACAGTCCTGGAGGAGTACAGTATCAGAGACCACACAAAAAATGTCCTAGTTGTGCTGACCAATGCGGATGCTATGAAGAAGTTCAACGAAAATCAGGCGTGGGCTAAGCGCTTGACCATGGATGGAGTAAAGGATCACGTGGTCCCACACATTGCCGAGAAGAAGATGACAAATGAGGTGTGTAAAGCTTTGACCACGCTGTATCAAGGAAGCTCCATCTAGCGGAAGATGCTTCTAAAGAACCAGATGCAGATGTTCCAGATGCACAAGGGAGAGGAGATCGATCCCTTCCTCTTCAGATTGTAGACCATTTGAGACCAGTTGATTGCCATGGGGGCAACTCTGGATTATGGGCTCATGGTGAGGACTACTCTGAATGCAGTCACCGATGAGTGGGAGACCTTTGTCCAAAGTATCTTGGGCGGAGCACAACTCCCAAATTGGGGTGACATGTGGGCAATCCTTCGACAGGAGGAGATCCGGAGGGTGACCAAGAGGGAATTCAATAGCGAAGGTGTCAAGGTAAAGAAGGAGGAGGAGGAAGATGCAGCCCTAGCATCTAAGGGACAACGACAACAAGGGAAGAAGAAGAAGGACCTATCCAAGGTCCAGTGCTTCAAATGTGGTGAACTTGGACACTTTGCCAACACTTGTCCTAAATGGAAGGACAAGGAAGCTTCAGATTCCAAGGCAGCAGAAGTGAAAGGGGACAATGGCAGCGAAGATAATGTGGCCATGAGTGCTCATGTGCCTCGAGAGAAGAGGTGGGGCGATATATATCTGTAAAGCAGCTATAGATGGTGCAGGCAGGATCCTTGAGGTTCCCAAACTCTTGGATCACATACGAGTTACGGGATCCTTAAGACAGTAGCAGGATGACTGGAGTCGGTGGGTGCAGAAGATCATGGAGAAGCAGAGGCAGTGTTGGGATGCTAGAGAGTAGAGTAGCGCAATGCAGTGGCAGCAGCAACGTGGAAGCAACAACGCACAGGGGCAGTGCTTACGTAGTAAAGAGCAGCAGCAGCGCAGAGGCTCTAGAGGGATAGTGCAAAGCAGCAACAGAGGGTGCTTCAGTGATGAGATGCAGCTTGTAATATCCCGAAAGGGAAATAGACAGCAATACAAGCATACGACAATATAGAAAATGCCAGGAATGGAACATAAAGCAAATACTCATAAAAATGCCGGGAATGCTAAGCCATTTTATTAATCTGAGAATATAATGAAATACAATGGATAATCAGAATGATAGCACCTATTCTTGCTCAAGGCAAGTGAAGAGGACAATATAGAAAATGCCAGAAATGGAACATAAAGCAAATACTCATAAAAATGCCGGGAATGCTAAGCCATTTTATTAATCTGAGAATATAATGAAATACAATGGATAATCAGAATGATAGCACCTATTCTTGCTCAAGGCAAGTGAAGAACTCTCTCAGAAGAATAGGAAATGGCTGCTACAAGAAACTGCGTCCCAGCTGCTGGGAAACTGCGGTAAACTGCTGCTGCTGGAATGGACTGAAACTAGGGGCTGATCCCGTTGCCAGAATGAGTTGAAAATCTGTAGACCACCTGTACTCACCACCCCGGACAAAACCCAGAAACCATATCGAAAATGGTCAGCCTCTGAAAATCACCAAAGAAACCCTCCTCAAGGAATTACGCTGCCTCTGCAAGGCTCAGCGCAGATGTCAAAATATAATAGCTGATACTGGGCCACAAACTCCTCAAGAAACCTCCTACCAGCAATACTGATCCTCTCCTCTGGATATCAACTGAATCTCCTGTAGAAAACCCCCGCAACGGAACACCTCCAACCAGAACTGCGTCCTCTCTCCCAGGGACTGCGCAATCACAAATAGAGCCCAGCTCCTCAGCAAAACAACCAAACAAATCTCCCGCTAAAGACTGAAGGAAAAACCTTGCCCGAGCAGGCACTCGAAGTCCCCCGGGGCTAAGGGCGAGATCTCCGACCGGAGACACTCAACGCACTAAACAGTGTTGCAGACAAGCTAAACAGCCAGCGTGCTCAATAAGACAAAGTCTAGCTCAAATATCATCAACAACAAGAATGCCAAATGAGATGGCTCTCCCACCTTTTATAACGCTGGCCCTCCTCAAAACCCTAACGTGGTCCCTCTCTCTCCCACGTGCTCCTCATAAGACTGCGCAGAAGCTCCTAGAGGCTACGTGAGCCTCCTCTCATCCGTGGTGTGGACCCCCAAGGCTCCCCCTTAAGTTATAACGTTGCATCTACTAGGGAAACACTTTATTTTATTTAAGTGAGTTAGACCCCTTTTCTCACTTTTATTTATTCATAAACTATAGTCGGCAAAACTATACAAAAATCAAATATTCCAATTAGCGGTGCTAATTAGGAATATTACAGTCTCCCCCGGCAAAATGTTGCTTGTCCTCAAGCAAATGAAGTGATGGATGCTGCTAAATCTGCTCGCTCTCCCAAGTGGCATCCTCATCCGGCAAAAATTGCTTGTCCTCAAGCAACGCTTGAACAAGCCTCCTCTCTAGCTGATGCTCCCTACCGATACTGCAAAATGTGCCTGGGTCCCACTGAAACCTCTCTGACCTCTGCATCACCCTGATACGAAGGGATATCTCAATGCCAGGATCCCAAAGTGACCTCTCACAGTACCAGCCAACCAATAATCCTCCCGGATCCCATCGCCACCGTGGCCAATAGTCGCACAAGTCCCACGGC
>CM076584.1:464058498-464214543 GCA_034641835.2 Pinus albicaulis | reverse complement strand
AGAAGTGGATCAGCAAGATCCAAGCCTATGACTTTGACATAGAGTATTTCAAAGGCAAGAACAACGTGGTAGCTGATTCCCTTTCTCGTAGACCGGCCACGTTATCACTTATGAGCTTGGATGCTGATTGGAGGGCTCGACTGCTGGTTGAGTACTCCAAGGACAGGTTTGCATGTGAGGTCCTGGATGGGCAGGTAGCAGATGACAGGTACAAGGTGGTCGATGAGATCATCTATTACAGGGACAGGATCTTCTTGACTGAGGGATCTCAGCTCAAGAAAAAGATACTCCAGGCTTCACACGATTCACCATTGGCGGGCCATCAGGGGTTCACCAAGACTTACCGGGCCATTCGGGAGAGGTTCTCATGGAAGGGCCTCAAGGAGGACGTACTCCAGCATGTCAGGGAGTGCGATGTTTGCCAGCGAAACAAGGGAGAGATGAGCAATCCTGCAGGGTTGTTGCAGCCTCTTCCCATTCCGGAGGGGAAATGGGAGAGCATATCGATGGACTTCATCACAGGGTTGCCCATGGTGCAGGGCAAGGACTGCATCTTTGTCGTCGTTGACCGGCTGACGAAGTATGCTCATTTTTTTTGCCATATCCGCACATCACACAGCAGCACAGGTGGCTGAGCTGTTCTTCAGGGAGATTTTCAGATTACATGGTCTATCCAAGACCATTGTCAGTGACAGGGATAGCCGTTTCATGGGCGGATTCTGGCAGGAGCTCTTCTGACTAGTGGGGACCGAGTTGACACCGAGCACTAGTTATCACCCCCAGACGGACGGGCAGACAAAGATAGTTAACAAGTGGCTAGAGGGCTACTTGCGTAACTACGTCAGTGGACAGCAGAGGGCATGGCTGAAGTGGCTGCATCTGGGCGAGTACTGCTACAACACGACGCATCATATGTCTATTGGTATGTCACCTTTCTATGCCTTGTATGGATATCATTCCTTATCTTTTGTGGACATGATGTTTGGTGTTAGCAGGGCTCCGAGAGCCAAGTTATGGATCCAAGAGAGCCAAGATATTCTCCGAGCTCTCAAGGACAACATAGCCACAGCACAGAATCAACAGAAGTTGTATGCTGATAAGGGTCGGGTGGAGAGGCACTTCGAGGTAGGGGACTTGGTCTACCTACGACTACAGCCATACCGAAAGTCTTCGCTCAAGCAGAAGGGGGCAGAGAAGCTTAAGCCCCGCTTTTATTGGCCATACAGGGTGATACGCAGGATCGGGCAGGTTGCGTATGAGTTGGAGATGCCCCAAGGCAGCGAGATTCACAACATCTTTCATGTATCATGCCTGAAAAAGGCACTGGGCCAGCAGGTGACAGTCACAGAGGAGCTACCACCCAAGGAAGATGAGGGGCATCTGGTGTTGCAGTCGGAGGCTATTATTGACACTAGGGAGAGGCAGCTGCAGAGCAGGAAGATCAGGGAGTTCTTGGTGAGATGGAAGAACTTGCCGGATGAGGATGCCACTTGGGAGGATGAGAGGATATTGCAGCATCCATCACTTCAGTTGCTTGAGGACAAGCAACGTTCTGTCGGGGGAGACTGTAATATTCCTAATTAGCACTGCTAATTGGAATATTTCATTTTTTGTATAGTTTTGCCGCCTTTAGTTAAATTAATAAATAAAGTGAGAAATAGGGGGTCAACTCACTTTAATAAAATAAAGTGCTTCCTAGTTGATGAACGTTGTAACTTAAAGGGGAAGGCCTTGGGGGTCCACACACACATGAGGGAGGCCTCACATAGGCTTCTAAGGTAACTGTGCAGGTCAAGGAGGAGGTCAAGGACGCAGTTAGGGTTTTTGAGGGAGCTAGCACTATAAAAGGTGGGGGTTTCACTCCATTTGGCATTATTGATATGTTGATGATATTGAGAGCTAGACTTCTGTCTACTTCAGCACGCCGGTTGTTTAGTCGGTCTGCAGCACTGTTCAGTGTGAACTGAGTGTCTCCGGTCGGAGATCTCGCCCTTGGCCCCGGGGGACTTCGAGTGCCTGCTCGGGCAAGGTATTTCCTTCAGTTTCAGCAGTTGATTTGCAGGGGATTTTGGTGGATGTTTTGCAGAGGAGCTGGCCTCTTAGAGTGACTGCGCAGTCCAGGAGAGAGGACGCAGTTTCAGGAGGGAGGATGCAGTCAGTGTTTGAGCAGCGCTGTTGTGGGTGATTTTGTGGTAGCTTCAGCGTATTTCAGCCTTGGGGAGATTGTTGATTCAGCCGGAGGGTTTGCAGGAGGATTTAGGCCCCTTTCCCGGCACATTTCTTGAGCTTTTGCGCTGTTCCTGGGAGAGACAACGTTTTCATTGAGGAGGGCTTCATTGGTGGATTTTCGGAGGTGGAGCATTTGCTTCACGGTTTCTGGGTTTTGTCCGGAGTGGGGAGTACAGACAACCTTCCGATTTCCAGCTCATTCCGGTGAGGGGATCAGCCCCTAGTGCCAGTACATTGCAGCAGCAGCTTTCTACGGCAATTTTCTCCAGCAGCTAGGACACAGTCTCTATTGTAGCCATTTCTTATTCTGAGAGGGTCTTCACTTGTCTAGAGCAAGGATAGGT
Organism: Pinus albicaulis; assembly: GCA_034641835.2. Classification (NCBI taxonomy): domain Eukaryota; kingdom Viridiplantae; phylum Streptophyta; class Pinopsida; order Pinales; family Pinaceae; genus Pinus; species Pinus albicaulis. Next base: position 464,211,970 of record CM076584.1, on the reverse strand, counting down.
GCACTCATTCTGATTATCTCTTGTACCCATATGTGTATTCCCAGATTAATAAAATGCCTTAGTGTTCTGGTATTTTATGTGTACTTGTTCCATGATCTAGTTCCGGCATTTTGTTCTATATAGCTGCTTGTTTGTTTTGCTGTGTATTACTGTTTATTTCCCATTGGGGATATTACAGTGGTAACAGAGCATAGTTTTGGCTCAGCCTGTGGAGCTGGCAGTCTATGACGCCCGGGGATAATCCCTACTTTGATCAGAGGAGACACAGAGACGTTGAGAGTAGGTGGGAGGACCCCTTCGGAGAGAGGGATTCTGATCAAGAGCCACCTGAGACAGATTCAGAGCAGGAGCAGCCTGCGGGGGACACAGAGCAGCGGGACCCTATGGCAGACGATGAGGGTTCGAGGAGATGGGAGACACTCCTCCATCACATGCAGGAGATGACACAGAGACTCACGGCATTAGAGGTCATGCAGAGGGAACCCCCCAGGGGTTTTCAGATCGGTGAGGGGTCGGGTATGTCCCACCACGTGCCGGTGCATGATGCTATCCCCATCATGGCATCGCATGCACCCACGCGATCCACTATTCCCACATTCTTAGCAGAGGACGCAGGGGCAGGAGTACAAAGGGGAGCACAGAGGGATATTCCAGCACCCATGCGATCCACCATGCCTACTCGAAGAGGACGGTGGTGCACTGTAAAGATACCGAGAGATAGATCCGAATCTGATGGGTGACATTTTTACAGAGTATCAGGCATACGGACCGGCATTCCGAGATTCTATCACCTTCAGGGACTTTATCCAGGTCCAGCATGACATTAGACCCTGTGATCATCACCGAGGGCACAGGCACCACCGTGATGACCACCGCGCAGCTAGTAGATTTCATTTGCCCACGTTTGATGGCTCATCAAACAGTTCGGCAAAGTCTTGGGTGGAGAAGCTGGACATCTATTTCCAGCTTAACCAGATGACGCAGTCAGAGACCATTAAGGTGGCAACATTGCATCTGGATGGTGAGGCCCGGGATTGGTGGTTCCATGGGATGGTAACACGCGGGCATTCTACAGTGACGACATATGCCGAGTTTACCAGGAGGGTGGTAGAGCGCTTTGACAGGCGGGATCCGGAAAAGACTTCTGTTGGAGTCGACAAAGCTCAAATAGACTAGAGTACATAGACATACATCTCTTTAATTTCTTTGAGGATTTCGGTGATGGTTCCTGATTTGTCTGCGGCTCGGATGGTTTACATGTTTGTGGAGGGATTGTCCGAGCCACTTCGTGGCCTAGTCCGGTCGACCAGACCAGCTACCCTTCAGGATGCCATCAGCAGGACTCGGGACTTACAGGATGTCTTACCCAGGACTCGGACACCTTATCCCCAGAGACAGGCCTTCCAGCCTAAGGGGAAGGACACGAGGGTTCCGCCTCCCAAGGCGAATCCTGGAAGAGGGCAGTTTGATGACGAGGCTAGGAGAGAGCTGAGGAGGAAGCGGTTGTGCTTCACTTGCCAGGAGCCATGGGCACCGGGACATAGGTGTGCTGCAGGGAAAGCACACTTCATTGAGGTCTTCTCCGAGAGCAGTGGAGAAGAGGATGAGGGGGATGACGTGGAGGCAGGAGATTGTTATGCAGCGCAGAGTACTTTACCACCTCCACCACCCGCAGCAGGTGGGGCATCGTTTGCACCCACTAGGGGAGCTCTAGCCGCATTGCGGGGAGTTCCCAAGTACTTGACACTGCGTGTACGAGGGACAGTGCGCGGACAGCGGGTTTCAATCTTAGTTGATAGTGGGGCCACCCACAACTTTATTGATGCCCAGATGGTTGAGCGGAGAGGCATACAGACAGAGGGCTTTGATGGGTTTTCCGTCTTGGTCCCAGGAGATCAGACCATGGCATGTGCTCGATATGTTCTAGAGTTATCAGTGACGATGGGCACTTATACATTGACAGATCACTTCTTTGTGGTGGACATTCCGGACACCAACCTAATATTGGGTGTTCAGTGGCTTATTACTCTAGGGAAAGTCACGACAGATTGGAAGGCCCTAGAGATGGAGTGGGATGATCCCAAGACGGGGAGGCATGAGAAGATACGGGGACAGCACACATACCCACCCCAGACAGTGTCAACACACAGGATGGAGGCAACCTTCCGCAAGGGAGACATAGAGTGGGCGATAGAGTTGCGGGCTTCAGAGGCAGTGGATACAGGGCAGGCAGTGCATCCTGAGCTACAGTCTATTCTCGATAGGTATGCAGCGGTTTTCGGGGATATTCCACCAAGGCAGCCGCCGGATCAGGGGTTTGAGCATACGATCGAGCTTGAGCAGGGGATACAGGCCGTGATTACCACACCGTATAGGCATCCCAAAGCCTATCGGGACGAGATAGAGCGGGCTATCCAAGAGTTGCTGGCCCTTGGTCACATTCGGCCCAACACGAGTCCTTTTGCTTCTTCTGTAGTGCTGATGAAGAAGAAGGACGGCACATTGCGCATGTGCATTGACTACAGGGCTCTGAATAAGAAGACCCTGAAGAACAGGTACCCCATTCCCAGGATCGATGAGCTGATGGATGAGTTGAGAGGGGCACGGTTCTTCTCGAAGATTGACTTGAGATCCGGGTACCATCATATTCGCGTGAGGGAACAGGACATTCCCAAGACCGCTTTCAGGTGTCACTATGGGCACTTTGAGTTTCTGGTCATGCCATTCGGGCTGACCAATGCACCTGCTACTTTCCAGTCATGCATGAACCACATTTTCAGGGGTCATCTAAGGAAGTTTGTGCTGGTCTTCTTTGATGACATACTTATATACAGCAGGACTTGGGAGGAGCACCTCCAGCATATTGAGACAGTTTTGCACATCTTGGAGGAGCAGCAGTTCTATGCCAAGCTCTCCAAGTGTGAGTTTGGTTTGACAGAGATGCTGTATCTGGGGCACATTATAGGAGTGGACGGGGTGAGAGTCCACGAGGAGAAGATTAGGGCCATCAGAGATTGGCCAGAGCCGCGGAATGTGACGGAGCTTCGGGGATTTATTGGCATTTGCACATACTACAGGAAGTTCGTCAAGGGCTTCTCTCAGCTGGCTGCACCCCTCACAGATTTGACGAGAAAGGGGGCATTCAGTTGGTCGGACACAACACAGCGAGCTTTTGACAAGCTCAAGGAGGTGATGAGCAGTTGCCCTGTTTTGGCGTTGCCAGATTTTACACAGCCCTTTGTCCTAGAGTGTGATGCATCAGGAGAGGGGATTGGTGCAGTTTTGATGCAGGACGGTCACCCGATTGCTTTTGAGAGCCGGAAGCTCCTTCCACACGAGAGGTTGTATCCCATATACGACAAGGAGATGTTGGCCATCATGCATGCATTGGCCAAATACCGGCAGTACCTAGTGGGTAGCAGATTCAGGGTGAGGACAGATCATAACAGCCTGAGGTCCTTTCTGGAGCAGAAGCAGTTGCAGGAGAGGCAGCAGAAGTGGATCAGCAAGATCCAAGCCTATGACTTTGACATAGAGTATGTCAAAGGCAAGAATAACGTGGTAGCTGATGCCCTTTCTCGTAGACCGGCCACATTATCACTTATGAGCTTGGACGCTGATTGGAGGGCTCGACTGCTGGTTGAGTACTCCAAGGACAGGTTTGCATGTGAGGTCCTGGATGAGTAGGTAGCAGATGACAGGTACAGGGTGGTCGATGAGATCATCTATTACAGGGACAGGATCTTCTTGACTGAGGGATCTCAGCTCAAGAAGAAGATACTCCAGGCTTCACACGATTCTCCATTGGCGGGCCATCAGGGGTTCACCAAGACTTACCGGGCTATTCGAGAGAGGTTCTCATGGAAGGGCCTCAAGGAGGACGTACTCCAGCATGTCAGGGAGTGCGATGTTTGCCAGCGAAACAAGGGAGAGATGAGCCATCCTGCAGGGTTGTTGCAGCCTCTTCCCATTCCGGAGGGGAAATGGGAGAGCATATCGATGGACTTCATCACAGGGTTGCCCATGGTGCAGGGCAAGGACTGCATTTTTGTCGTCGTTGACTGACTGACAAAGTATGCCCATTTTTTTGCCATATCCGCACATCACACAGCAGCACAGGTGGCTGAGCTGTTCTTCAGGGAGATTTTCAGATTACATGGTCTACCCAAGACCATTGTCAGTGACAGGGACAGCCGTTTCATGGGCGGGTTCTGGCAGGAGCTCTTCCGACTAGTGGGGACCGAGTTGACTCCAAGCACTAGTTATCACCCCCAGACGGACGGGCAGACAGAGATAGTTAACAAGTGGCTGGAGGGTTACTTGCGTAACTACGTCAGTGGACAGCAGAGGGCATGGCTGAAGTGGCTGCATCTGGGCAAGTACTGCTACAATACGACGCATCATATGTCTATTGGTATGTCACCTTTCTATGCCTTGTATGGATATCATTCCTTATCTTTCGTGGACATGATGTTCGGTGTTAGCAGGGCTCCGAGAGCCAAGTTATGGATCCAAGAGAGCCAAGATATCCTCCGAGCTCTCAAGGACAACATAGCCACAACACAGAATCAGCAGAAGTTATATGCTGATAAGGGTCGGGTGGAGAGACACTTTGAGATAGGAGACTTGGTCTACCTACGGCTACAGCCATACCGACAGTCTTCGCTCAAGCAGAAGGGGGCGGAGAAGATGAAGCCCCGTTTTTATGGGCCATACAGGGTGATACGCAGGATCGGGCAGGTTGCGTATGAGTTGGAGCTGCCCCAAGGCAGCAAGATTCACAACATCTTTCATGTATCATGCTTGAAAAAGGCACTGGGCCAGAATGTGACAGTCACCGAGGAGCTACCACCTACAGATGATGAGGAGCATCTGGTGTTGCAGCCGGAGGCTATTATTGACACTAGGGAGAGGCAGCTGCGGAGCAGGAAGATCAGGGAGTTCTTGGTGAGATGGAAGAACTTGCCGGATGAGGATGCCACTTGGGAGGATGAGAGGATCTTGCAGCACCCATCACTTCAGTTGCTTGAGGACAAGCAACGTTCTGCCAGGGGGGACTGTAATATTCCTAATTAGCATTGCTAATTGGAATATTTCATTTTGCATAATTTTGCCGCTTTAGCTAAAAATAATAAATAAAGTGAGAAATAAGGGGGTCATCTCACTTAAATAAAATAAAGTGCTTTCCTAGTTGATGGACGTTGTAACTTAAAGGGGTGGCCTTGGGGGTCCACACGCACATGAGGAGGCCTCACGCTGACCCAAGGGTGACTGCGCAGGTCAAGGAGGGTGAAGGACGCAGTTAGGGTTTTTGGAGGAAGCTAGCAATATAAAAGGCGGGGTTTTCACTTCATTTGGCATTGTTGATATGATATTGATATTGAGAGCTAGACTTCTGTCTACTTCAGCACGCCGGTTGTTTAGTCGGTCTGCAGCACTGTTTAGTGTGAACTGAGTGTCTCCGGTCGGAGATCTCGCCCTTGGCTCCGGGGGACTTCGAGTGCCTGCTCGAGCAAGGTTTTTCCTTCAGTTTCAGTTGATGATTTGCAGTGGATTTCTGGTGGACGTTTTGCAGAGGAGATGCCCCTTGAGTGACTGCGCAGTCTAGGAGAGAGGACGCAGTTTCAGTTAGGGAGGACGCAGTTATTGTTGAGCAGAGTTGTTGTGTGGTGATTTGGCAGTGATTGCAGCGTTTTCCAGCCTTGAGGAGATTGCTATTTCATCCGGAGGATTTGCAGGTGGATTCAGCCCTTTTTCCCAGCGTTTTCTTGGGCTTCTGCGCTGTTACTGGCAGAGACAGCGTTTTCTCTGGAGAGGGTTTATTTGGTGCATTTTCGGAGGTGGAGCATTTGCTTCACGATTTCTGGGTTTTGTCCGGAGGGTTGAGTTCAGTTAGCCTTCCAGTTTTCAGCTCATTCCAGTGAGGGGATCAGCCCCTAGTTCCAGTACATTGCAGCAGCAGCTTTCTATGGCAGTTTCTCCAGTCAGCTAGGACGCAGTCTCTGTTGCAGCCATTTCTTATTCTGAGAGGGTCTCCACTTGCCTAGAGCAAGGATAGGTGCACTCATTCTGATTATCTTTGTACCCATACTCATGTATTCTCATATTAATAAAATGGCTTAGCGTTCTGGTATTTTATGCGTATTTGTTCCATATTCTAGTTTCGGCATTTTGTTCTATATAGCTGCTTGTTGTTTTTCTGTGTATTACTGTTTATTTCCCGTTGGGGATATTACACAATAAGAAGAGAAATATCCTACACTTGTTGCCCTTGGATTTCTCAACAACTTGTATAGGTGTGTCTTTATGGTTGAATCAACCTGATCTTTTGGGGCAGACTTGAGCATTTTGGAGGTAAATTAAATTCAAATTTAAATTATAATTTTCTTCCTTTTAATTCCTTTTGAGGGCCAACTTGAATATCGACTGTAGCCACCAAAAATCAACATGTCTTGCCTTTTACATTTGTCCAACCATCAGATACAACCGATACCCCATATTCATTCCAAGAATTTGGAATTTACCCAAAGCATTTTTTATTTTGGCTTTTTCCCGATAAAGTCCCACGGTTCTAGCTTTGTCATACCTAGGGCTCTTGTATCCTTTAGGGGCATGATTGATGGCAATAACCATTTCATGCATTTAAGGTGAGCAAAGAACATTGAATGGTATGCCACATGCAAAGATAAACCAGTAAACTTTTTCATTCACGTCACCCCTACAACCTTGATCAAGGAGTTATAATATTGTTCGATGCCTTAAAGGGATGTTTGTGCCTATGGCTATGAATCCAATACCATGGGTGGATGCCGATGGAGTTCTTGTTCAACCACTTAATTCTCTATGTGTGCTAGTGGGCTCATGTTCAACCTTTGATCTTTATGATTTGTATTGTGCTTCCTCCTCTTCCCTTATATATTTGCCTCTCTGTTGTGTTGGAATATTTGCATAGGTTTTGATTCTTATTTTCTTATTTCCATCCCATGGCCTTTTCCCACATAGTTTCTTTCTTGCACGGGCATATGAACTGTGTAACTATATTTGCAATGGAGGCATATAAACTTAGTGGTTCCACCCTCTTTCCCTCCTCCAAGCCTTGTAACATATTTCCACAAGTGTGTTTGGTCTATTTTGGTTTTCTTTCCATCATCACCTTCACTCTCATTAGCCTCCTCCTCTTCCTCTTCTCTAGGGTATCCTAATCCACCATTGCCCACTTCTTCATCGTCTTCATCACTTCTTTTTCTTCTGTTTCCCAACATGATCATCATATTAAAAAATGGAACCAACAAGATAAGGCTAGGCCATATACCCATCATGTTTGTTGAAGCTTGAGATTCTTGCCTACTATAAAATGAGGGAGGAATGGGAAAGAGTAGGAGAAGATACAAGTAATTAGTTTCTACTTCTAGATTTGATAGATTCATTCAACATATAAAAAACTAAAATGTTACATGGAAAAAAAAACAAGAATGGAATTAGTCCCTACCTCTTTGGCTCTCCAATGGTGGTGGAAGCCTTCAATCTCTCTATTCCCACAATCTTATCTTCTCAATCCTCTCAAATCTTCTCCTCAAGGCTCAAACCTCTCAATCTATCTCACAAACTCATAAAATGATGTTAAGTGGGAGGGGAGGAGGCCTTTTATTCCCCTTGGCCCTCCCATTTCCCTCGAAAAACCAGCAAAAGCCCATATTGGGTTGCACGTAAGCAAAATGGCTAGAGAGCGGTTTTATGGTTGGGGAGCGATGGGGAGTGAACTACCGGAGCACTTCTGGAACCTCTAGGAGTGCTTTTCGGGTTGTGGGAACGCACTCCTAAATGAAAGTGTTCAGGGAGCCCATCCCTAAGGTGCTCCTTGAACGCTCCCATTTGGAGCGCACTTCGAGAGTGGGTGCAGGAGGGAAGGACAACACTCCCCCACAACCTTGGGATATCCAATGAAGGAAAACACTAGAATGTGAAAGTTATCTAGGAAAGAAACATAAACAAAGTGAAGATGCAATTATCATAATGGGAATACATGTGGCTAAGCCTCCCTGCAAAATTTGAGACTAGAGCACATCCGATGCTACTAGAAATCAACAACTAGCTCATATACAAAATAATAAGCCTCTCAAGAGGTCAAATGATGAATAATATGTGAAAATTCCTAAAATTGGAAACATATTGCAGCAACTAGAAAATATTCACCTAATTGTTAATCTTTACTTAACAATTTATTTGCAGTTTCTCTACGACAAATACTGAATACATCACACTGCAACCTTCACTACATAAATAAATATGAGGAAACAAGAACTGAGCAAGAAGAAATAAACACACATATGACACCGTTATTTTTGGACAAATTTCCCCGGAAAAACCCAATGCAGGAAAACTGGTGCAGCACCGAGGGTTTGTATTATTAAGCAGTAGTCTTGAATACAATCTAGGATGCCTTACTGGCCATCCATACAGGGAAAATAACTGGCAGAGAGTTAGTGAGTAATATCTAAACATTTCTGGGGATCCATGGAGTGTTTTCTACTGCAGTGGAGGCCCATGGCTCTCAACACACACCCTACATGTGCCAATGTATCCCTCTAGAGAGTTAGGACCTCGTATAGGGGGACCAAACTCAAAATGGAAACCATCTGCAATCCTAAATAAGATCCAATGCGTCCCCTAGCCCTCTAGCACAACAATTCATTAAAGTAATTGAGTACAAGAGCTTACAAACCATGGACAACAAGTGGACACTTCATAATGGCATTCCCTTGCTTTTTGGGCTTTGGCATGTGCCAATGTCTCCAAGCTCCAAAGGGGGTTAACCAATTACCTTACTAGGTGGTTTCTACCTTTAGAGGGGATGGTATGTCCAAGGTACATCCTTCAAATAGTGGTGGCATGTGATAAAGAGGTAAATGGAATAAGGAATGAAAGGGGCAATCCTGGGCCACATATTGGGGTATAGCTAGAAAAGGGAAGCCCATACTTGGGTATATAATATATAGGAGGGAGAAATCGTGGTACATGAGGTGCCCCGACCTTGATTTTTCCACCCTTCTTTATGTGCCTTTTTCCTTTTCTTGATTTTTCTTTGATTAACTGCTCGGGTCTAAAAGGGTAAGAGCATGATGCGTAAGATATAGGAGTGGATACCCCCATTAAGGTAGGGTGGTTCATTTCCCACCAGGGGTTGGGATGATCTCGGGTTCCTTAATGATAGAGGAGGTTCATCTAGGGCTTATGGTACTAGGGTGATGGCCTAGGTATGGGGTAGAGCTCATGCATTGGATTTTGCCCACATGCTAAATTTGTTTGTCATGTCCATCTTTTGTATCTTCTGTTAAGATTTTGGGTAGCATCAGATGTGCTCTAGCTCTGAAACTTTATGGAGGCGCTAGAACACATGAGATCTCCAAGACCCAAAAATCGTTTGAAGAAATTCCACCCGGTGTAAAATTTATTCAAATAATTAAATTTTTTAATGAGGACCCTAAGTCTAACTTATGGAAATTAAAAAATTAAAGTGAATTAATTTACACTTGTGGGTGAGAATGTTCGAAATGACGTGGATCAAGATTTTTCGAATATTAGTTGTTGATTAGAGATTAGATCAAGACTGTTGATTTATCAACGAGAAAAGTATTAAAGGAAGGCTTGGGGTCAGTTGAAGAACACAGACAGAGCAGTAGCACTTGAGCTAAGTCAAAATTCTGGGGCGCGGTTTACTGAGAATTTTCGAGTGAGCTTGCAGTGCTTGCGAGGGTCAGATCGGCGAGGGATTATTGTGATCCGAGGCTGAGAATACAAAGGCAGAGTGGCGGATCTGTAACAAGCAGCGTAGAGACCAGCAAGAGGGATGCAGCCCATCCAGGCTCACGCAGAGGCAACGCAGAGGTTGACGTAGGGCCTTCAAGACGACACAAAGGCAACGCTGAGCCCAGAAGGGTGACGCAGGGGCAGCCTGTGCTGTTCAATGGCTACACTGGGCAAGAGAAGTTGACGCTGAGGCTGGAGGAGCAACGTTGGGGTTCTAGTGGGCCAGAAAGGGCTCATATTCAGTGTATTTCAGAGGAGTGCTTCCTCGACTGAATTAGCCATATTTTTTGTCTCCAAGTGATAGGTACATCTGCTGTGAAATTATCTGTTGGGAAAACCATTACTGGTGCCCTTGATTGTATTAAGATATTCTACTTAATAAACAAACCCTCTAAGAGTTGTTTCACCGGTTTTCCCGCATTGGGTTTTTCCAGGGACATTGTCCAAAAAATACTGTGTCCTTTCTCTTGTGTGCACTATGTTTCAGTAAATGATCTGTATGTATGTGTAGGCTGCAGTTGTGTTTACTTTGATATTTTTCTGAATACTTTAGTTAAATAACTTGTTAATTAAATAAAAAAAGGAGTAAATCAAGATACTGCAGTAGGGTTTCCATATTAAGAAATTTTCACATGGTATCAGAGCGATTTCAGATCAAGTTGAAGCCATCTGCATAGGGTTTAAGATTTTTTGCTGTAGGAGGGCAGCTGAAGCTACACATATCAAGGAAGAGGCAGCGCAACACTAGAGGGACAACGCAGAGGCCCTGCAGGGGGACGCAGAGCTGACGCAGGCCCAGAAGGGTGATGCAGAGGCCCTTCAGGGGTGACGCAGAGCTGATGCAGAGCCTGTCAAGCTCACGTTGAGATGACGCAGGCCCAAGAGGGTGACACAGTCCAAGGAGTGATGTTGTGCCGGTTGCCGTGGCTAGAAGTGCAGTTTTTTTATCTTCAAAGTTGCTAGTGGGGCATTGTTTCTGCCAGTGTAGACCAATGCCTAGCAGGGTTGACAAAGTAAGGGAAAACAATTCCTCAGCATATTTTCTAGCCAAGAAATCTGAGATTCGATCAAGAGGAGTGATCATAGAGGGTTGATTCAACAGAATTGGTGAAGGATTTCTGGGAGGGGAGTCATCTGTCAGAGGGAGCATACTCTCTAGAGGGTTTCTATCGCCAAGAAACCCAGATCCGGTCTTTTGTTGAGTGTAGCAGCAGTAGAAGGGAGAAGAGCACTTGCTTTGACAGTTTGAGCAAAGATGGCCTTGTATGGACTGAGAGATTATGATAGGTTAGATGGTGTGTCTAACTTTGCTATCTGGAAAGCCAGAATCCTGACAGTCCTTGAGGAGTATGGCATCAGAGACCATCCCGAGAACGTCCTAGCTGTGCCGACTAATGTTGATGCTCTGAATAAGTTCAATGAAAATCAGGCGCGGGCTAAACACTTGATCATGGATGGAGTGAAAGATCACGTGGTTCTGTACGTTGCCGAGAAGAAGACGGTAAACGAGGTGTGGACAACATTAACCACGTTGTATCAAGGAAGCTCTGTCCAGAGGAAGATGCTTCTGGAGAATCATATGCGGATGTTCCAAATGCACAAGGGAGAGGAGATCGATCCTTTCCTCTTTAGATTGCAGACTATCCGAGACTAGCTGATTGCCATGGGGGAAACCCCTGATGATGAGCTCATGGTGAGGACTACCTTGAATGTAGTCATCAATGAGTGGGAGACCATTTTCCAAAGTATCTTAGGCAGAGCACAACTCCCAAATTGGGGGCACATGTGGGCAATTCTTCGACAGGAGGAGATCAGGAGGATAACCAAGAGGGAATTCAGCAGCAGAGAAGTCAAGATTAAGAAAGAGGAAGAGGAAGATGCAGCCCTAGCATCCAAGCGACAAAGGAAGAAAGGGAAGAAGAAAAAGGACCTATCCAAGGTCTAGTGCTTGAGATGTGGCGAATTGGGACACTTCGCCAATACTTGTCCTAGGAAGAAGGGCGAGGAATATTCAGATTTCAAGGTAGTAGCAGCGAAAGGGGATGATGACAACGATGATGATGTGGCCATGAGTGCTCATGTACCTCGAGAGAAGAGGTGGGGCGACATAGATCTGTAGATTGAGCTACAGATGGTGGGTGTCGGGATCCTTGAGGTGCCAAAACTCTTGGATCACATACGAGCTATGGGATCCTTAAGACAGTAGCAGGATGACTGGAACAGTGGATGCAGAGGATCATGGAAAGGCATAAGGCAGTGCTTGAACGCTGAAGACTCGAGCAACGTAGAGGAGAGGTAGCAACAACGTAGATGATCCAGGTGGATATTGGTGGTCACCCGCCTATTCCACTTGGGGCCCCACCATTGTCTCTTTCAGTTTTTCAGTTTCGGCACAACTTACTATTTTTAGCATTTTTTCGGGTCCTGAACTTCCGGAGCCGTTTTGAGGCCCTAAACGACATTTTTTGGGAAAATGGAGAGCAACATGAGTCCAAAATTTGTAGTCCTCGGATAGATTTTTCTAACAAGGTATGGTACGTGTCAAATGGAGATTGTATGCCAAAGTTACGCCCCTGGGAAGTTGAAACACCAATTTACCCAAACGAGGCCCATAGTTTTGGCGCTTCATCTCCTACGGTTAGAGTTTTGGCTGTTTAGGATTTCCCATTGTTTCTAAATAATAAATAGGCCCTCGAGCCTCATGGTAACTGAGTTCAGAGGCCTGTAGCCGCCACATCTCTTCTTAGAGATAGCTACCAGCGCCCTAGCTAGTTTTATTTCCATTCTGTCTGTAAGCAAATTTTAGTTCTTTGATATTAATGAAATGAAGTGTTATTTCCGCTGCATCTCTGTCTTTATGTTTATATGTTTATTCTGTTGCATTCTTGCATAAATCCGGATCAGTGGTATCAGAGCGGTCTGCTTTTTCTCGATCCTTCTTTGCATGTCCCCAACGAGGTCGGGGTATAAGGAGCTAGGGCTCGATCTGGTGGAACCTTTGCAAGATCAGCCTCGCAAACCTCGACGGACGCCCATGGGGGACGAAAAGAAAGATGAGGGAGCAGGAGATCCTATCAAAATATTGCTCGAGGAGGCCTTCGAAAAACAAAGGAACGCGATGATGGATAGCTTTGCTCAGATCCTTCAACGGCTGCCCACCGGCGGCGCATCTGCATCCAGTAGCCACTCTGGAGTTGCGACTCCCTTTAAGGTACAAGCAAATTTTGACATTCCCATATTTGAGGGTCAAATAGACGCAGATGCCGTAGATAGATGGTTGAATCTATTAGAAGGATATTTCTCTGTTCATGACTTTTCAGACCGGGAGAATATTATTTTTGCACTCCTCAAAGCTACCCCCCATGTTAAGGACTGGTGGGAAACCTACTGTGAGAACAAGGACCAGACAGAACCCTCTCTGTTCTCGGCCGTACCAACTTGGAATTCTTTCCGAGACGCCGTCAAGGAACAGTACTATCCTGTGGGGAGCTATGAGGACTAGTACATACAATGGACCACGCTGCGACAACAAAGGGATCAAGATGTGCATGAGCTGACGAATCTGTTCCATACCCTGCGCACAAAGTTGGGTATCAAAGATTCATAGAAACATCTGGTGCTAAAGTATCACATCTGTCTCCACAAATACATTCAGGAGGAAATGGAGTTCCTTGACATCTCCTCGCTTGGTACGGCATACCGGTATGCTGCCAAGATTGAGCAGAAATTCAAGCAGAAGAAGCGAGACTTTGGATCTGCGAATCAAAAGCAAGGGAAAGGTGCTTCCAAACCGCAGAACAAAGGACCGAGCCAAGGCATGGCGACTAAAGACAACTCATCGAAGCCACAAGAAAAGAACAGCACCGCAAAGCCAAAGAAGGACACGGGAAAGTGGTGTGAGTTCCATAAGAGCTCCACTCACAACACAAGTGAGGGTCGGGCCAAGCAGTCGCTAGTGGCCGAGATGAGGGCTTCTGAGTCAGATGCATGCTCTGACTCCGAATCAGAACCTGAAAAGGGGAATGAAAAAGGGAAACAAATTATTGATGCGGAGCCCAACGCCACTGTTGCCACTAAAAAGGTCCAGAAGGAGGAACCGGAAGATCCAGAGGAGGAGGAATGTCTCTTCCACTCCCAGATGTGGGTAAAGGGCTCCCCTGTACAATTCATTGTCGACAATGGGAGCCAAAAGAACCTCATTTCAGCAGATGCCGTGAAGCAGTTGGGCTTGCCGACCACAGCTCACCCACATCCATACACCATCGGGTGGCTTCACCAAGGACGAGATCTCCGCCTCAGCCAGCAGTGCCGCCTTCCCTATAGCATCAAGCCCTTCACGGATGAGGTATTATGTGACGTTGCTCCTATTGATGTTTCTGATGTATTATTAGGACAACCATACTTATGGAAGCGTCATGCTGTGTATGAGTCTCAGCCTCGCGCTGTTATTGTTAATTTGGGAAATAAGTTGTACAGGATACCAGAGGTACCACCTCCTGCTTCTATCTCTTTGGTTACTGCAAAACAATGCAGTAAGCTCATTTCCCAAACTAGGAAATTCGTTTTCCTGATGATCCGCCCCCAGGGCAAGAAGAAGACTGTGGCCACGACCTCCAGACAGGGCTCCTCTGCACGACAACAACAAATGGATGAGGTTGTGGAGGAGTACGGGGACATCTTCACCTCGCCCACAGGGGTTCCTCTGCATTGTCAAGTCAAGCACCCGATTGATCTGACCCCAGGTGCGCCGCTACCCAATGGACCGATCTATCGGCGCTCTGTTCTGGAGAACGATGAAATCAAAAGGCAGATTCAGGAGCTGCTACAGAAAGGTCACATCCGACCAAGTTCATCGCCCTGCGGCAACACAAGTTGTGTGCCAATTTGGAGAAGTGCACTTTTGACATGACCCAGGTTCAATATCTGGATACATTATTGATGAAAGGGGGGTGCATGTGGATCCAGCCAAGATCCAAGTCATTCGAGATTGGCCAGCCCCAACCACTATAACAAAGCTTCGCAGCTTTCTAGGTCTTGCTAATTTCTACCGGAGGTTCATGTTGGGATTCTCTCATATCACTTGGCTCTTGAGTCAAGTCACTAAGGGAGGAGCAAGAGAAAAATTCTTTTGGTCGGAACCTCAATAGAAGGCGTTCACGGAATTGAAAAATCGCCTCTGTTCTGCCCCAGTGCTCACTTTACCAGACTTGCAATAGCCATTTGATATCGAGACAGATGCCTCTAACTATGCTATTGGGGTAGTTGTTACTCAACAGGGACATCCAGTGGCATATCACAGTGAGACATTGTCTGACACAGTTCGCAAGTATCCCACTTATGACAAAGAAATGTATTCCATTGTGCAAGCTTGTCGACAATGGAAGCATTACATCTTGGGGAAGGAAACAATCATCCACACAGACCACCGGCCCCTGCAGTTCATACAGACACAAGGGAAGTTGCAGAATGATCGCCATCAGAAGTGGTCCACATATCTGCAACAGTTTCATTTGAACATCAAGTACAAGAAGGGTAGCACCAATAATGTTGCAGACTGCCTCAGCCGACCACCGATCGTGGCGCTCACTACCGTGCTCAACTCTTGTGGGCACGAGACTTCTGATTGGCCGCTTCTCTATGAGAGTGACCCAGAATTCGGCCACACTTACAAGGCACTCTTTGGGGGTACGCAAGTTCCAAATTTTCACCTCCAAGATGCACTTTTATGTCACATGGGACACCTTTGTGTTCCTTCAAGCGAGCGTGCCAAGATGATATGGGAAGCACACTACAGTCGAGTCGCTGGGCATTTCGGGGTCGAGAAAACAGTAGCAATCCTACAGAAGTATTTCTATTGGCCTAACCTTCGAAAGGATGTCGAGAAGCACATCAGATCCTGCACTGCTTGTGCCATTGCCAAACCGACCATCAAGAAGCAAGGCCTATATACTCCTCTACCTACCCCTAGTCGACCTTGGGAATCCGTCTCCATGGATTACATGTCGGGCCTGCCTTCTACTAAGCAGGGAAATGACTGTGTTTTTGTGGTCGTCGACAGATTCTCGAAGATGGCCATTATGGCGGCCTGCAAGAAGAATATCACAGCAGAAGCCACTACTAAACTCTTCTTTGAACGAGTGTGGGTGCACTTTGGGATCCCACAGTCTATCATATCAGATCGGGATAGCAGGTTCCTCAGCACATTTTGGTCCAGCCTCTGGTCAATGTTGGATACCAAGCTCACCAAGTCCACAGCTTTCCATCCCCAAACAGATGGCTAGACAGAGGTCGTCAACAAAATGATTGTACACATTCTGCGCATGTACAATTCAAAGCATCCACGCACATCGGATGAGAGCCTCCCCTATGTACAACATAGTTATAATAGGGCTCTCCACAATTCAATCGGCCATAGCCCCTTTCAGGTGGGCTTGGGATTCCAGCCACTATGTCCCATTGACGTAGCCATGCCATTTGCAGTTAATCAGGCCGATTCAGCTCATGTCCAGTCTGAAGTTGACAAAGCAAGTAGCTTCATCGAGCGCATTCAACACATCCGCCAACAGGTTCATGATATATTGGACAGAGCCAATGCCAAGTACAAGCAACGCCATGATCAACACCGGGTGCCACACACCTTCCAGGTGGGTGACAAAGTATGGCTACATTTGCAGAAGGAGCGCCTCACTGGACCCCACCGCAAGCTTCGCCCGCTCCGATACGGGCCGTACACCATCACCAAGGCTGTAGGGAACAATGCATTCGAGCTCAGTATTCCACCATTCCTTGGTCTGCACCCAGCCTTCAATGTGGATCGCCTTCGTCCTTACTTCCCACCTCTACTGGACACCTCGGACATTGCAGAACAACTCACACCAACTGAGTTAAATCCAGACTGCATGGAACAGGCCACCACAGATTGCATCATGGACATGCAAATCAAGAACACTCGCCAGCAGAAGATCCAACTATATCGGGTTGTCAAAGCCGGCCAACTCCTGCACCAAGGAAAGTGGTTCACCAGGGACCAAGTTCAGCAGAAATTTCCTCATCTCATGGAGGAACTTAACGCAATGGGGACCATTGCTTCCTAAGGGGGGAGGAATGATCCAGGTGGATATTGGTGGTCACCCGCTTATTCCACTTGGGGCCCCACCATTGTCTCTTTCAGTTTTTCAGTTTCGGCACAACTTACTATTTTTAGCAGTTTTTCGCGTCCTGAACTTCCGGAGTCGTTTTGAGGCCCTAAACGACATTTTTTGGGAAAACAGAGAGCAACATTGGTCCATGTTGCTCATTCAAAATTTGTATTCCTCGGATAGATCTTTCTAACGAGGTATGGTACGCGTCAAATGGAGATCGTATGCCAAAGTTACGCCCCTGGGAAGTTGGAACACCAATTTACCCAAATGGGGCCCATAGTTTTGGCGCTTCATCTCCTAGGGTTAGGGTTTTGGCTGTTTAGGATTTCCCATTGTTTCTAAATAATAAATAGGCCCTCGAGCCTCATGGTAACTGAGTTCAGAGGCCTGTAGCCGCCACATCTCTTCTCAGAGATAGCTACCAACGCCCTAGCTAGTTTTATTTCCATTCTGTTTGTAAGCAAATTTTAGTTCTTTGATATTAATGAAATGAAGTGTTATTTCCGCTGCATCTTTGCATTTATGGTTATGTGTTTATTCTGTTGCGTTCCTGCATAAATCTGGATCAGTAGAGGTTGATGGGATTTGAGCAGCGCAGAGGCAGTGCTTATGCAGTGCAGAGCAGCAGACAGCGCAGAGCTTCAGAGAGACAGCGCAGAGCAGCAACAAAGGGTGCTTCAGTGATGAGATGCATCTAGACTGACTGTCAGTTGTTGGGTGATGTCCTTCAGTTGCTTACTTCTCAGCAACTGAGTTGCAATGCAGCAGTTAGCAGTGGCAGTGCTATGGGCAACATGATGCAGCAATTTGAGAGGGAGCTGCAGTACATATGTGGCAGTGGCAGTGGCAGTGACATGGGTAGCAATACAGAAAGCAGCAGCGCAGTGGATGGAGGGCAATAGGCCAAGCATCAACGGTGCAGGGGACCGATGCCAGAGATCATAGTAACGCTTCTGGAGTGAAGTGTTGCTAGAGCACATTCCTCGCTAAGAGGGAGTGTTGAGATTTTGGGTAGCATCAGATGTGCTCTAGCTCTGAAAATTTGTGGAGGGGCTAGGACACATGAGATCTCCAAGACCCAGAAATCATTTGGAGAAATTCCACCTGGTGTAAAATTTATTCAAATAATTAATTTTTTTAATGAAGACCCTAAGTCTAACTTATGGAAATTAAAAAATTAAAGTGAATTAATTTACACATGTGGGTGAGAATGTTCTAAGTGACGTGGATCAAGCTTTTTCTACTCTTAGCCGTTGATTAGAGATTAGATCGCGACCATTGATTTATCAACGAGAAAAGTATTAAAGGAAGGCTTGGGGTTAGTTGGAGAAAACATAGAGCGGTAGCACTTGAGCTAAGTTGAAATTTTGAGGTGCGGTTTAATGAGAATTTTTGAGTGAGCTTGCAGTGCTTGTGAGGGCCAGATCGACGAGGGATTATTCTGATCTGAGGCTGAGAATACAAAGGCAGAGAGGTAGAATCGTACCAGGCAGCACAAAGACCAGTAGGAGGGATGCAACCCAGCCAGGCTCACGTAGAGGTTGACACAGGGCCTTCAAGGTGACGCAGAGGAGGCATTGAGCCCAGAAGGGTGACGCAGTGCTAGCCTATGTTGCGCAGAGGATGCGCAGTGGCTACCCTGGGCAGGAGAAGCTGACTCTGAGGCTGGAGGAGTAGCGTTGGGGTTCCAGTGGGCCAGAAAGGGCTCACATTCAACGTATTTCAGAGGAGTACTTCCTCGACTCAATCAACCATATTTTTTGTCTCTAAGTGATAGGTACATCTACCGTGAAATTCTCTGTTGGGCAAACCATTACTGGTTCCCTTGATTGTATTCAGATATTCTTCTTAATAAACAAACCCTCTAAGAGCTGCTGCACCGATTTTCCCGCATTGGGTTTTTCCAGGGACATTGTCCAAAAAACACTGTGTCCTTTGTCATGTGTGCGCTATGTTTCAGTAAATGAGCTGTATGTATGTGTAGGTTGCAGTTGTGTTTACTTTGATATTTTTCTGAATACTTTAGTTAAATAACTTGTTAATTAAATCAAACAAGTAGGAGAAGTAAATCAAGATACTGCAATAGGTTTCTATATTAAGAAATTTTCACATCTTGTGGTACTTTTTCCTCTTGAATGTGGCCATTTATGCTTTTACCTTTCTTTTCAGCTGCTTCAACCTTCGAGGCATCATTCCAAGCATCACCCTATGTGGGCAAGGGGAAGGGGAGGCTAACCCTATGTGGACCCAGTGGATAAATATGGACCTAAGTGGGAAGTATGATGAATGGGGTTATAATAAACGGAAGGGGAGTGATACATATGGATGAGGGAGCAATACCACACAACCATAATCAGTGTTTCCCATGTAGTACCACCCTAAAACCCAATGGTCAGTAAAGGAGATCCCACGTGACTAAGATCCAAGGGTAACATCCAAAAGAGGTCTAGGGGACAAAAGCACAGACCTAGCCCGCTCTTTCTGCCAAATCCCCCCATTAATCCATGCCCATAAGTGTTCATGATAAGAAAACTCAATGCTCAATTACCAAATGACAAGGCATGCCTTTAGGTTCAGGAGGCCCACCTTCAAATATACAATCATGACAGATGGGTGAGGGACCACATGGTTGGCTCAAGTGGTGGAGAAATGGCACAACGAACTAGTTGGTGGCTGCAAGGGGCTACTCGCTATCGGCAGACCATCTTGGAGAATTTTTTTCTCCTAGGGATATCACCCACAAAGTGGTGGGTAACACACCCAACTCTTGGAAGTTGATCCAGAGCCCAGAGGAGGTTTTTTCTTTACTAGGGAGACATGGGATGGCATGTGTCATCGTCTAGCCCTCATTGATGGAGCATCGACTTGATAATGAGCCACCTGGAGACCCATGAGACCCATTTGAATCCCGTAGAGCCAAATACGGATTTTGAGATGTTTTGCAGCACTTGGAGGGAATCCCCCTCTTATTCATCATTTTTGAGGCCCTCACTCTCATCCTTAGCGCCTGAAGCCTCAACGCTGCCCTTCTAGGCTTCAACGTCAACCTTGCGTGGGCTTCAGAAGGCTCATTCAACTTAATTATTTAGCTATCATGGTTGGATTGTAAGCATGGGTGGGTTACTCAGCATTTTATGCATCGGAGGGGCTTTCTCTTTTCATTTTTGAACTCTCGACTCATGTATAAATAGAGGAAACCGAGTCTCACTATAATCATCATCACTTGGATCTTCGATCTCTCTATTGAGAATTTTGGACCTGCAGTCAGAAGACGAATTTGGATGTTATTGATGAACTATGATGTTTGGATAATTTTGCTATCATTCTTGGAGCTTCTCTTTGGCATTTGTTTGGATGGATATATTCTTCATTGTCTTGTAAGCGCTTTTTCAATGCTATATTTCTAATTTGTTGAATGTCTAATACATGGAATATTTTCTAATGGTTATTATTTTGCCCTAGTTGATGAAAATTTGTTTAAAGCATTGAAACTATTAGGAATTTTGCATGTGTTACTCATAAGATAATGAATGAATGAATGTTTCTAGAGGATTAATTTCATTTGCATCCTTGAAAGTCCATAACTAGTGTAATCGAAGTATAAAATTCTAGAGTAGCTATGTAGCTGCCTCCATAAGGATAGCGAAGCTGCTTCTTTAGGCCTCCTTGAACTTTTGAAGAGCGAGTTGTCATTTCTTGGTTTATTCTTGACTACAATTCTCCCAATAGGCAGCCACTGGGTCTAGGATCCTCGTTGATCACATCTCACTCAAAAATCATTCTTCTTTAACCTTCTTTCCTCCTCTTTTCATCATCCCTTTAAGGATAGGGATGCCTCTCTAGGGCTTGGTGCGAATTCCATTTGAGGTGAGCGTTTTCAATTCCGTTTGGATAGCTCTTTTCCTTAGTGTCTCCTCTAGTGATCCTCACATTTTGATGCAATTCATACAGTCGGATCTATGGAAATTTGATGACCTAGCCATCACACCATGTGGGAACCCTAGAAGCTAATCCTTCAACTTGGGGATTTTTTCAAGGCTTGTGCTTTAGTACCTATTGAGGTATATTACTCATAGCCTTTTCTTTTGTCTACCTTGACCTTGGATGAACTCATACACCATCAAATATCTCAACCCTAGGTCTTGTGTAGCTCTTATTCCAAGGGGTTTTTCGTGGAAAATTTTACTAGCTCCTCCCAAAGCTTGCACTTTCATTGAACCTTTCCATTGAATGAGCCACCTTCCCTCAGCCAATCATAGACACATATCCATCACAAGTGAGCATTACTGGGACTCCTCCCGTCAGTGAAAATCCTAGAAGAGAAGGGGACTTAGGCTGTGGTGACAGTGGGCCTCTATCCCAAGTGTTGTTGTGCCCTCTAGCTTTTGCCTATTCACTAGGCCTGCTAGTTTGTGCAGCAACAGATCCAAAATATAAAATTTTGATCACTTGTACTATGTTATTTCTCCTCAACCCACATAATTTCATTATTCAAAACATCCCCATGAAGATCACAGTAAAAAATAAAAGGATGATTCATTTGAGATTGATTTTACAATTAGCCACAAACCGTAACTTCCACAGGCTATATCTACAAAAGTATAATGAATTGGAACTTGAAATATTGGCTATGTGTACTTTTCTATTTCTCCTTAGTCTTCTCAAAATTTCACTATCTCGAGATTCCCCAAAAAAAAATTATAAAAAAAAATGCCATGGTGTATCAATTGAAGGAGAAAAACCTTCGGATCAAAGGCTCTAATACAAAATGTAATGATCCAAGCACCTTAAAAATGATACAAGGTCAATGAATACAATCCGCTTCAGGGGGGAATCTTCTTTTACACTTCCATTGCAATAGACAAGATGAAATAATCCTAAAACTAAGTCTCCTTAGTATATATAGGAGACAAAGGGCACAATTATAATTAAAGGGTACAATGAAAGGTTTTGGATGACCTACTAATATAACAATATAAATGTAATATTTGAATGTATAGGGCTTAATAAGGGATTTTATGTGCTTAATAGAGTGGGGCACACAATCTTGGCAAATGTCACTCTTTCTCCGTGTTGATTTTCATCAAGCATATGATAGAGTTGTTTGCCCATTTATTACAAAAACACTTTATTATCTTGGATTTGGCTCTAAGTGTTTTTCTTTGGTGGACACACATTTTTCTGGCTGGATTCTAGTTTTGTCCTATTATATTTGTCTAATTTGGAAGACGTTTCAAACAAAATGAGCAGTAGACCTAGAAAACAGTCTTGTATTATATGGTAACTCTTTCTATAACAGTTTTATTTCTTGTCTTCTCTAGGGTTAAAGGCTGGTCCTTTAATACACCATAGCTAAGCACTTGATACAAAAGCAATTTTGCAATTTAGAAGATTGACTGAAAGGTCAAATCAGTCATCTTGAGTTTTGAATTTTCCAATAAAATTTATTAAATAGAATATATATATATATATATATATATATATATCAAATTCTTCAGTTTTCTGGAAATTACTCATCTCCAAATGGAACATTTAAGAGATCTTGGAAAATCGAACAAGAAATCCAGTCATAAGAGTAAATTCATTTTAAAGTCCTGAAATGTTTTGAAGACAATTGGATTAAACTAAATTCTCTTTAAAGAATATACATGGCAATGTAATATTACATTTATTTTCACAGCTGTAAAATGAAGTTTAAACTTTATTGTACTGATTTTGTCTTAAGCAGCTAAAAATGTCAAATAATGTACAGGTGGCAGCAAACCAATTCTAGGAGATGCTCTTGTTATTGTAGGAGCTATTTTTTCTTCATCAAGTAATGTTTTTATGGTAATACCACATGCATTTTCCTTTCTCATTACTGCATTTATTCATCTATTCTCTGTGTTTTAACTTTTAAGAAAAAAACATACTTGTTCAAAGGAAAAGGTCATCTTAACAAATGACGAAAATGGATACAACTATATATGCAAGGGTGTTGCATGGTAGTTGTAAAAGTTTGTTGTCATGAATTTTGATATGCAAAAGTTTTAGCATGGGTTTTCTTGGGTAATTTTGGACATTAGATGTTAATATAATAATAACATCGATTCATGTGTTGATCTTGAGACGTAGTTTGATCAAGAAAAAGAAGTCCGTAGATAATTTAACTGGAATTTGTGCATTATAGATATGATGTAAAATGTACCTTTTCCCATTGTAAAATAACGTTTCAACCGATGTTTTGAAAATCGCGATCAAGATTAAATCGGCGAGGGGAAAAAATCGGTAAAAATCGGGAAAAAATCGGCGCATACAAATATATTCATTTTTTTCCAATTTTTTCAATATCTAAAGCATTCACAACATAAAATAAATGCATTGACATATAAATATGAAAAAAAACTAATATATAAGATGTGTAATATCATGTCTAGTGCTACATCACACATAACAGTGAATCATGTCCTGAATACTAAGTCCTGAGTCCCAACTCAGCCTCAAAATATCAACAAAAAATATAATAATGTATCTCATATCATGAGTCATAACGTCATATACAAAGGAATGCACCAAATAATCCATACTACTGATTTCCTTTGCCCCTCTTGCGAGAAAATGTAACAACTTTCCCTCTAGATGAAGAAACAGGCGGCACTGGCAATGGACTCTCTTGTGCTCTAGAACCTGAAGTACTAGAATCTGAAGCACCAGGAGCTAAAGCAGGTAGACCACGTCCTCTACCAGTAGCAGGGGTGGGTGGTGTCACCTCCTCCTGCTGCTCCTCCTCCCCCTCCACTACCTCCTGCTCTATCCAATCAGGGGCTGACTCCATGATAGGCCTCTTAACGTCAACCCTCCATGCAGCAGTGGTGTCAATCGCATCTAAAAACGTTTTGTTGAATAAACTTGGTCCAAACATGAATTTTGTTGGCTTGGGTTGCTAAATTCCTTCACTTTTCTCCTCTGTTGCCCTTGTAGATGACTTCTCCTCATCCTTAGTTCTCTTTCTTGTCCTCTGTTTGCAAAAATGACAAAAAAAAAATCGATTTTTGAACTTATTTGGTTGCTGTTTGATGGGCCCACGATTTTTACCGAAAAAATCACGATTTTTTGGCGATTTTTTCAAATCCAAAAAATCGCCCAAAAAATCGCCGATTAAATCGGCCTTCCGAAAAAATCGCGATTTTCAAAACACTGGTTTCAACAATGGTGCATGAAATATGTTGATTAAGCTATAAATCACTTTTGTAATCTCACGACATTTCTGAAAGTGAAAAATTTTAAAATATTAAATAAATTAAGAAAATTCTTAACCATACAAGCAATAAATTGACTTGGATGAACATTTTTGGGGAAATTTTGTACAATGTTAAATGTGAATTCCATAGAATGTGGTTTAAAGCTGTATCGAAATCTATTTTCTAGATTTTATTTATTTGCATGGCCTAAGAAGCTGCCTACATGTAGATTTAATTACTTGTATGTGAGGGTACTGGTCAAAAAGAAAGTATTAGCCTATATGCCCATGCAAATAGTTGCAACTATGATTTGATTGTTACTTTCAAACAAATGTGATGAGGCAAAGGAGCCATATTGTAATATTCAAAACTAGGAAAGTGTAACAAATAACAAATGCATGAACTAAATTGCAACAACAAAATTCTGAACAAGAGCACAAATAAGAAAACCCCAAAATATGGGCAATAGTTCTTAGCCATTTTATTAATTACACATGAAAAATCAAGTAGAATAGGATGAAATTCATAGAACCTGGGCTTTCTACAACAACCAACGCAAAACCTATGTGAGAATGTGTAGGATCAGGTGTTTGAATTGGCCCAAATTTGTAGCTCGAACTTGCCCATAAACTCTATTGTTGACTGCTGAATGGAACTGGTCGTTCTGCTTAAAATAATGCCCAGAATGCTCTGAAATTGCAGCCACAAGCTCCTCTCCTCAAACCTGGAAATACCCAAAAAAGGTTTGGTCTATCTCCAAGCCAAAATCAAACCCACAAAGTGATGCAAATTTCTTAGCTAACCAACAATTCACCCTGCTATAAGAATGAGGATTTCAGGCTTGAATCAATCCGAAAACTTTTGTAAAATTAGTTGGAATCTTCTCTCAATAAATCCACAAAAACCCAAAAAGGGTTTGGGCTGAATCCATCGACCCCCGATGACCCCCAACAAGTGCGAATTGCCCAATTTGGTCAAAAAACACCCCATAGTACTGATATCACTGAATTAAGCCCAAATCCACCATTGGAAATCTCTCCCAACTCTGGCTAAATTCTCTGTTGAGAAGTACCTCTTATCTTCAGCCCTTATCTCTCCTCAACCTCTATTCCTCCAGCCCCTGTGCACTTCCAACAATGCAGAATTTTGGCCCCAAGAATTTCCTCAAACTCAACCCTGCTAATCACCACAAAATCTCTAGATAAAATAATGGGAAGCACCTGCAAATCCTCCAGTGTTCTGCTCCTCTGTAACTGATCTCACCATAAGCAGTTCGAACCACTTCTGTGCCCTAGAAGAAACATGCACTAGCTGAAATAACCTGCAAATATGCCCAATGGGAACTTTGAATTGAGCTCTCCCAAATTTGCCTCACTAGGGAGACACTCGAAGTTCTCCAAAATAAGGGTGGAATTCCCCATCGGAAATTCCTTGTGTTGAACAACACGGGTTATCTTTGCTAAGTAGTTCAAGGGAACTAGTGTTGAATTATAAAATGATCAAAATATATCCAAATGAGAGCCTCCATGCTCTATTTATAATTTTTGGTCCTCTCCTCCTTGGTGCCCCCCCCACTCTCCACTAGTTCGCACCCTTTCTCTTTCTCTTTCCTCTAGGAAGTGTGATTTGCTCAATTGGGTTCAATTTCCTTCTCTTGTGCCCCCCACATTCCATTAGAACTATAATTTTCCATTTCTCCTAAGTCCCATATGCCAAAAATATATCCAATGCCCAAATTACAAAATTGTGCTATACTTAGCACCTCCCCAATAAACTCTGTTAATCCCTTTAAAAGAAAAATCAAAATTGGGGATATTATAGTCCTCCCCACCAAAAATTGCTTGTCCTCAAGCAATTCCTGAACAAACGCCCTCTCCAACTGTTGATCCCCACTGTCACTGCAAACAATACCAGGGTCCCAAATGTGCCACTGGATCGTCCCTGATCTCTGCATTGTCCTATCATGAAGGAGTCCTTCGATACCAAGATACCAAGCCATCCTGATCAATGTGAAGCACCCCTTGCTCCACTCACTATCGTGCCACGTATAGGCATTAGAAGCCCTCTGCCTACCGCCAATAAGTAGAGCATCCTAATAATGTAAAACTCTGTCCAACTCCTCATGAAGTTTCCCTATCGAGTAGTCCATCTCTTGCACTCTAACGGTAAGCCCCTAAAGATACAACCCATCCCCTGTGGAGATGAATACTCGCTTGCATGAGCTTCCACTGATCTCCTCCTACTGCTCATTCTTCCATCCTAGTGAAGTCCCCCATGCCAATAGCAAATCACTAAACCCCATTGGAAGATCTAAATGATCTTCCCCTCTGGAATCCAGCTCATCCCAAAGGGTAGTTGGACTGATAAGTCCTTAGATGCCCGGATCCCATGCTAGTCTAAAAAGGGTGCCACCATGTTGTTGCTGCGCCACTGTGACTATGACGGACCGCCCATCATGCGCACGTTGTATCCTCCTCTCCCGAAACTCGATGGCGAAATATTGGTGAAAGCCAAGCTCTTCCTGCCCAAGCACCTCCATGATGTCAATATCTTCCCATCCATCACTTATCCCGATCCTGAGCAGCAACACGAAAAATATGCTTCGCCATACAATGGAGGCCTCAACGATCCCCCATATGTCAACCCAAAATTGAGCTAGATCACCCTTTTCCCTGATCCTGCTCATCACAAAATGTAGCAACCTGTCAACCAATTGAATCCCTGGATCCCATAACGAAATCCGTTGTAGCATAGTCCTGACGACTACTAGATCCACATGTCCCGTTTCTTTGCTCTCTACATGCAATCAATATATAGAATCCACGTATCATGAATCAATCTGGTGCATGCAAAACTGTCTGCCATACCACACTGTGAGCTTTGCTATCCTGTCTCCTGAAAGTGCACCCTGCTACTGCTTGGAGTCTAAACATTTCCTGTATACAAGGTCTACTATCCATTGCACCTCATGCTCATATAATGCCTCAGACTATCTCACTGAAAGTGCATCATGTAGCTCCCTCGCAAACATCTCCCCAAGTGTGAGCCCATGGGTGGAACATATGCTACCTCAACATTAAACCACACCATACCTAAACCTATATTCGCTAGCTCATGCACCCACCTAATTTCTCAACCTATGTTGCATTTGCTGTTGGGACAAGGGGGGGTACGGAGGGGCGAGTTTCTGGTACGGCTAGAGCGCACCCCCAAATTTTCAGGGAACAACAAGTTGGGGATGGCATGTGCGACAACTGATTTTTATATTTATGAAAAAATAAAAATTAAACTAAAATTTAGTAATTCAACATAAACGATGAATGTGAATGATAAATTAAAATAAAAAAAATTAGAACTATTACTGATTTTGAAATTCAAATTGCAAAATAAAATACTAATTGTCTAATACTAATACCGTCTAATAATCATTGCGGATCACAAAAATAAATCTCGTTATAATTGCGTATTGTCAAGAACTTAAGAAGAACTATTAGTCTGCTACAACACAATCTACTACTGTCTACATAATCATTCTATGATGTTGCAATGCATGATGAATGATTTCAAAATTTAAATAGCAGCTAAACTTGACAGCCTAAAAGTAAAATTTAATAAAACCATAAACATGAACAAGTCATTAAAATTTAAATATAAATCCCAAATTAAGAGTCTAGAAAACCATGGATTATAAATTTATAAACTATACAGTCATAGACTATAGTCACATCCATAGGCTTAGTGTGCGATAAGTATCATATGAGTCATGCAATGGGTAGGCTTAGGTTTAGGTAGTATGCATAGTGTTTAGGTTTTTAAATTTCAAAATTGATTTTTAATTTTTACTTATTTAGACTTTAGAACTTAGGTTTAATTTTTAATTAATTTTTTTTTAATGTTCAAGGAGAAAGATATCAAGGGACGTCCTAAATTCCCCGATTTATCAAGTGACATTTGGGAAGTTCCCTAAAAGTCCCCGATTTTTAAGGGATGGCTCGGGGATGGCCTGGAAGTCCCCAAGTCCCCCGTGCAATCCTCGGCCAATTGGGGACGTTTCCGACGAGTTCCAAAGTACCCGAATCGTCGGGACGTAGGAAATGCCATGAAATTTGGTGGGGACGAGTCCCCGTTCAACATAGGTCTCAACTAAAGAGTCTCCCTCTTGCCCATGACACACTGTGTCTCATCCAATTGCCTAGGGTGAGCCTGCTATGTCTTGTTGCCTGTACTAAGAGCATCAAGGTGTAGAAAGCAAACTCTCTACGACTGTAAGCAACACTAGAGAGGGATGGGTGGGTAGGTCTTGAAGGGTAGGATCAAGGGTCTGTAGGGACACTAAAGAGTAATCCTATGGACGTCCACCTCGGATCTGTTGATAACCCAATCGAAAACCCGTCTTTGCTAAACATGGCATCTCCGGATGCTCAACAACATTGTCATCGATCCTATGTGAGTTGCACCCAATGGTACACTTGATGTCGCTGTCAATAAGCCTCGTTGGAGGCAATGCTCCAAGAGCTCGTTGTGTCGCACCATATGCCACTGCATACCACCAAGTATCCCCGTACTCATCGGCTTGCCACTGTACACTGACTTATTCCTGTACACCATTGGATTACCTTTACTGTTGTTGTATCACCCTGTATCGTCGGGTGTCTCATATGCACCAATGCATTCATCAATCCACTAACAAACCTAATGTGGTGTGAGTCACTCCCCCTACTCCATGGTGTAAATCCATGCACCATGGCACACCACCATGCACCTCCATGCTCACCTACAAACCAGTACACAATGTTGTATGCTCCTACACGCCACTAGATGCCATGATCTAAAGCTGATTTAGTACGTGTCGGCCCGCACCCTACCGGTATCACCACCTCCACTGTCACATCACCATACCCTCTGATGCATGGGCGTTGCCTCCAAATCCCCCCTGAGAGACACGAGAGGTGAATCCCCCTATGTACCAGTGGCGATGTCACCATTGCGTTGCTCCTCTATGACCAATGTACCCCACATAACTGGGGAGAACCCTTAGCCCCACACAAGGCACTTTCTGCTGTCCTACTAATGCCACCTCCTTCGAAAAACTCCTGCTAGAGTATGTTGATCATCCTGTGATCCCATGTACAACCATCATACAAAGACAACCCAAGGAGTTTTTCCATAAACTGACTGGCCATTGGTGCTGACTGAAACTCCCCTAGCGAATGTGTGCGCTAAACTGCTAGGTCAACTATACCACCAATATTGTAATCAACTGACATATCTGGTAAATGATAGGTAGTCCCACCAAGATCCCAATGCCAGTCTGGGCTTCCGGTATCCCCAATGTTTGGAAGCTCTTGTTGAGCTTCAACCCTGTCTACTACCATCTCCATAATCCTATCCCACTCCAACGGGTACCAACTCAGAATCTTTCGCCATCCAACCCCAAGAGAGTGAAATTTTCAACTATTGCAGTAAGTAGAAATTATTCTTCTAACTCTAAATTAATTAACAGTTTATTTGCTACAACAAACAACGAATAATTCACAACTGCAATTTTCACCAAAATATTGCGAAAGATAAACTGGAAGTTGAGAAAATAATGGCATACACACAAAAATACAACACTGTTATTTTTGGACAAACATCCCTGGAAAAATCCAACGTGGGAAAACAGGTGCAACAACTGAGGGTTTTTATTATTAAGCAGCAATGAGAAATTTTGAGTACAATTGGATGTCGAAATGTGGCAATCCTATAGAGAAAATTATTGGCAAAAATATTATGATGAATTTTCCTAACCCCACAAGCAATTCGGGCTTTAACTGCGAGCTCCAAGTCAATCGTCCAAACTGGTCTGCGCGGACCCTGCATCACCTTTGCATAGAACCTGCCAAACGCACTGCCTAGAATGACTGCTAGTCAAGCCGTCCTATTTGTTACTAACTAGGAAACTGTCTCTCCGGCACTCTGGAAAAATTTCTTGGCCTCAGGAACTGAAAACGAGCTTCTCTCTAGCAATATTGAATTACCCTCTAGAGGCTAATGTGAAGCCCTTGCATCGGCCTTGTTACCCACCACTTTGTGGGTGATATCCATAGGAGAAAATTTTCTTCTAGATGTTCCTTAGCCGTCAGCCAGCAGCCCCTCGCAGCTACTAGATAGCTCGATGTACCGTTTTCTCTGCCACTTGGGCTAGCCATGTGGTCCCTCATCCACCTGTTTGTGAAAATTTCAAACCTGAAAATACTTATGCAGTGATAGATTTATTTCTCCTACTTATTATTTCCAATAAGTTATTTACAAAATTCTTCTAGTAAATTTCGAAATAAATACTAATGCAGCATTCACTCAAGTACATGCAGAGAATAGAACAGTAAGAAATACGAGCATAAGAATCAATCACATAGACAATTATTTTTGGACAATTGTCCCCAGAAAAATCCAATGCGGGGAAACCGGTGCAGCAGATGAGGGTTTATATATTATTCTTCAACAATGAAATTCCTTACAAAGAAATACTAGTAGACTTATTTGGAATACACCTGAGATGAATTCTCATGAACCCTCTGGAGAAGTTCTGACACTCGGGAGACTCACATCTCCTTTTTGCGTCCCTCTGCGTGTCTCTCTGCGCAGAGCCTGCATGAGACTACGTCACCCTGCGTGAGCTCTCTGCGTTGCTGCTTTGTGCTGCCTTCTCCGACCTTCTGCATCCTTCTTTCCTCTACCCTTGTCACTGCTGACTCCCTTTGCTTCCTTTGCCCTACAACTCTCCCTCTGAAATCAAATTATTTTCCTTCACAATCGGCTTCCTTTGGGTTACTGAGTGTATGCTCGGCTTGCTTTCCAAATGACCCTCAAGCCTTCTTTTATAATCTTCTCATTGATGAATCAACGACCCAGATTAGAAGTCTAATCAATGGCTAAGATTAAAACTTGACTTGATCTTCGTTCTCTAGAAGGTTCACACTCTGTTTTATGAATACCCATTAATTATTTAATTTCCCTAAGTTTAGACTTAGGGTCTCCATTAAAATAATTAATTATTTTAATAAAACATGAACCGAGTGGAATTTCCACAAACGGTTTCTTTGTTCTTTGGAATACTGATGTCCAAGCCTCCTTACAAATTTTGAGACTTGGAACACTTTCCGATGCTACAAAAATCAACACTCCTTGTTACCAAGGAAAGTGTTCTAGCAATATGCCTACTGCATGCTGCTATGTCTTGAAGCATCCTTTGCACTGCTGATGCCTGGCTGCTACCCCTCATCTGCTGCGCTGCTGCCCTCTGTACTGCTGCCCATGACACTGTCACTATCACTGCCTCATCTATACTACAGCTCCCTCTGAATCCTGAGCCTATCCATTCCTGCTACTGAAATGGATTCTTGATCATCCCCATATTTTGTCTGAAATAGACAAACTTTGTCTTCCCCAGATCTTTCGTGAGGATATCTGCCACTTGTTCTCCTATAGGAGTGTACTGCAATTGTACAGTTCCCCGTTGGACATAGTCTCTGATGAAGTGACACCTGATGTCAATGTGCTTTGACCGATCATGAAACATAGGATTTTCAGAGAGCTTGATGCAACTCTGATTATCACATAGAATTCTGGTCGCCTCCATCTTTTCCTTGAGTAAGTTCACAAGCAATTTCCAAAACCATATGGCCTCACACGAAGCTGTGCTTGCTTCCATATATTCTGCCTCTGTTGAGCTCAGAGCCACGGATTTTTGTTTTTTCCTGCACCAGGAGGTCATTCCTGATCCAACACTGAAATAGTACCCACTGGTACTTTTCTGATCTACTGGGTCCCAGCCCAATCTGCGTCAGTGAACCCACTCAACCTGATGTCATTGCCTCAGGTGTATTTTAGTACAAGCTCGATTGTTCCTTGTAGATATCTGAGAACATCTTTGGTTGTTGCCCAATGACCCTCCTCAGTTCCACCATGAACTGAATGAGACTATTGACAGCATAACAGATGTCTGCTCTCGTGTTGACTAGATACATCAAAGATCTTATGAGTTGCCTATAAGAGGTAGGATTAGCCTCATCATCTTCGGACGTGTCAATTTTCTTCCAGTTGTTTATCATTGGAGTAGCCATGGGTCTACGTCCTCCATCTGAAACCTCTTCAGAATTTCTGTAGTATACCTTACTTGACCAAGGAAGATCTCACCTTCTGCTGCAAAACTTCCAATCCCAGAAAATAATGCATCAGCCCTAAATCCTTCATGTCAAATTTTGCAGCTAAATTCTTCTTGCAGTGCTTGATGAGTCTAGATGATCCTGTCAGAAATAGATCATCTACATACAACACCAGTATCAGAGGCTCATCCCCTAGTCTCAGATAGTAGAGATTGGGATCTGTGTTAGTCTCGACAAATCCCATCTTCTGCAAGTGTTGTCAATTCGACCATACCAAGCTCCAGGGGCTTGCTTCAGTCCATACAAGGCTTTCTTGAGCTTGCACACATGAGTTTTATGTTCATGCATCTCAAAGCCCTCTGGTTGTTCAATATATACTTCTTCTTCTATCACCCCATTCAAGAATGCAGTCTTGACGTCCATTTGGTGAATCTACCATCCCATCTGCACATATCACGGATCTAATAGCAGTATATTGGGTTACTGGGGCGAAGGTCTCTTCATAGTCTATCCCTTCCTTCTGAGCGTACCCCTTATCTACAAACCTGGCTTTAAATTTCTCAATGCTGCCATCTGCAACATATTTGATCTTGTAGATCCATTTCAAACCCACAAGTGATCTATCTTGAGGCTTAGGAACCACTTCCCAGACATCATCTGTCATGATGGAGCTGTATTCTTCCACCATCGCATCTACCTATACCTAATGTTGAGCTGCCTCCTGAAAACTAGAGGGTTCCCCAACCTGGGCTACCACGGCTTGGTACCTTTCAGATTGTGTGTGCTGCCTCTTCTCATTTCTGGGGGCTTTGACAAACTCTTCTACGTCCTTCAGAATTTGTTGTAATTCCCTGCTCATCCTACCACTGGTAGTGGGTGGATCTACCTGCTCTCCTTCCTGCAAGTCCTCGGGAGATCTATCCCTTGGATCCTCATGCCTTGGAGAGGCACTCGTATTACCCTCAGTAGGTCGTTATGGTTGGACTAACGAATCCTCCTCAGACTGCGTAGCAGAAGACATCTCCCGGGATTTCCTGAAGGCCCTTTCCTCCATGAACTTCACATCCCACCGTACTACAATCTTCCTGCTCTCAGGAATGTAAATGCGGTAAGCCTTTGCATTCTCGCTATATCCCACCAGATACCCCTTTTCTGTAGCCTTATCTAGTTTCTTCCTCTTCTCTTCAGGCACATGGCAGTATGTCGCACTGCCAAAGATCGTAAAGTGGCTCACTTCTGGCTTTCTGCCAATGAAGACTCTTTCTGGAGTGATCTTACCTAATGCACTGTGAGGAATCCTGTTTTGTACATAGACAACTGTATTACAAGATTTAGTCCACAGGAATTTGGGCATGTCTTGATCATACAACATTTCCCTTGCAGCGTCGACAATAGTTCTATTCTTTCTCTTTGCAATTCCATTCTGCTCCGGATTATATGGAGCGTTCCACTCCCTTCTGATGCCTTCCCTTGCGCAGAACTCTGTGAAGTCTTTATCGATGTATTCTCCACCATTTTCTGATCGAGTGTCTTTATCTTCTTTCCTGTCAGATTCTCTACCAGAGCTTTAAACTCCTTGAATCGATTAAAGACTTCGTCCTTGGTCTTCAGAAAGTAGATCTAGGTCTTCATGGAATGGTCATCAATAAAGGTGACGAAATATTCGGCACCACTAAGAGCTCTAGTGGACATTGGTCCGCAGATGTCCGAGTGTATTATGCCCATCACACCCTTAGCCCTATTGCTGCTTCTATGGTACGCTGCCTTGGCATACTTTCCCAATACGCACCCTCTACAAACATTGTCTCGTTTGGTGCTCGGCTCTGGAACTCCCGTGACAGTGTTCTTGAGAATTCTTAACGCCCAATGGTGTAAGTGCCCCATTCTCCTATGCCATAGTTCATTCAATCCTTCTCATCAATGTTGCCTATCAGCGCCATTGGGGATTCAAGCTGTAACTTTTAGAGTTTATTGCTCCTAACTCCGATTTGTGCCTTCTTCTTTCAACTCGGGTGTTTGACATATACTCTTTTGCCAA
Source organism: Pinus albicaulis (assembly GCA_034641835.2). Classification (NCBI taxonomy): domain Eukaryota; kingdom Viridiplantae; phylum Streptophyta; class Pinopsida; order Pinales; family Pinaceae; genus Pinus; species Pinus albicaulis. The sequence continues at coordinate 464,177,616 of CM076584.1, read as the reverse complement.
TGAAGTAAATGTCATAGCCTTTGAAGTTGCGATAGAAAGAGTAAATTCATCCCCAAAGCAGGTACATGCAGCACATTGGTGGCCCGAAGCTTATTACTAGTTTCTGTTTGAAACACTATGGTACCTCTTCCAATAGGGGTACATTTCGCCTTATTGCCCATGGTGATTTTAAAATTCATCTGCTCTTCTAGGTAGCTTGAGAAACATTCTCACACTCCCGTCATGTGAGCAGAAGCCCCACTATCAATATACCAAATCTCAGGAGAAGTTCTTCTTCCAATTTGGATGCCAGAACAGAGACGTCATGATCCATCTGCTCTTTCATGCTTTCCCTCTACTCTGGAGAACTGCGTGAACCCTTTCGAGTTGCTGCTGCAACAACATCTGATCTTCGTTCCATCGTCGGTTCTATGCTCCTGTTACTAATATTTTCTCTGATACCATGTGAAAATTTCAAACCTGAAAATACTTCTGCAGTGATAGATTTATTTCTCCTACTTATTATTTCCAATAAGTTATTTACAAAATTCTTCCAGTAAATTTCGAAATAAATACTACTACAACATTCACTCAAGTATATGCAGAGAATAGAACAGTAAGAAATATAAGCATAAGAATCAATCACATAAACACAATTATTTTTGGACAATTGTCCCCGGAAAAACCCAATTTGGTAAAACCGGTGCAGCAGATGAGGGTTTATATATTATTCTTCAGCAATGAAATTCTTTACAAGGAAAAGACTAGTAGACTTCTTTGGAAAACACCTACGATGCATTCTCACGAACCCTCTGGAGAATTTCTGGCACCCGAGAGACTCACAGCTCCTCTCTGCATCCCTCTGCACAGAGCTTGCGTGAGACTGCGTCACCCTGGGTGAGCTCTCTCTGCATTGCTGCTTTGTGCTGCCTTCTCCGGCCTTCTGCATCCTTCTTTCGTCGACCCCTGTCACTGCTGACTCCCTCTGCGTCCTCTGCCCTGCAACTCTCCCTCTGAAATCGAATTCTATTCCTTCAGAATCAACTTCCTTCGGGTTATTGAGTGTATGCCCGGCTTGCTTTCCAAATGACCCTCAAACCTTCTTTTATAATCTTCTCATTGATGAATCAATGGCCCAGATTAGAAGTCTAATCAATGGCTAAGATTAAAACTTGACTTGATCTTTGTTCTCTAGAATATTCACACTTTGTTTTATTAATGCCTATTAATTATTTAATTTCGCTAAGTTTAGACTTAGGTTCTCCATTAAAATAATTAATTATTTTAATAAAACATGAACTGAATGGAATTTCCACAAACGGTTTCTGTGTTCTTTGGAATACTGATGTCCAAGCCTAGTTACAAATTTTGAGACTTGGAACAATTTCCGATGCTACAAAAATCAACATTGTTATGATCGTATGTTTGAAGATGGGCCTTCCAACCCCAAGGGTATGGATTTTCATTGTGTAGTTGGGTATTTTTGTTTACTTATCATGGACACTTTTGGGCATGGATTAGTGGGGGGATTCGGCAGAAAGAGTGGGATAGGTCTGTACTCTTATCTCCTCTGTCCGATTTGATGGTATGTATCTTAGTCCCGTGTGGTCTCATGTACTAGCTACTAGTTTTAGAGATGGAACTAAATGGGAAAACCCGATTTTGGTTGTGTGGTCTCACTTCCCAACACCATATACATCACCTCCCCTCCGTTTATTATAACCCCATTCATCACTTCTCCCATCTAGGTCCACATTTTTCCATTGGGTCCACAAGGAGTTAGCCTCCCCTCCCCTTGTCTACACCTTGGGTTGGGTATGGAACGTGTTAGTGTCAGTATTTGCATCCTGCCATCAGTGATCAAAAATCCACTTTTCATATCATATTAGGGTCTCATTCAGAAATTTTGTCATTTCACTAGATCATCATTCCAAAATTTACTCACTGATGGTAGCCCTAAAATAAAAAAATTTCACTTTTCCTAAGTTTCCATTACTTGCTGGCTCATTTTCATAATACGCGGAATGACCATCATTCATGAGTTTTCATCACTTGTTTAGTCATGTTACCATGAATTTCATACAGTCAAGGCTCTCATTAGGTCTTTAGGGTTTGTCAAGGTCCAAAAATATACCATTTCCATTGCATAAGAGCAGCAAGTAAGAAAGTGATCAATTAACCTCTCTTTACCATGTAAAGATGATTTGTAAGGAGTAATTCTTATTTCAAATGTAATTTTTATTTTCCATTATGTAATTTCATGTCACTCAATTTGTAATAAGTTCATGGTTCCCAAGCTGCCAACTCAGAGTTCCACATGCCAACAAAGCATCAAAAGTCAAAATGTAAAGAGTTCTCTATCATCAAATTATCAATGTGTAAATAATGAAGTAAAAAAGAGAAAAGGTATAGTTTCAAAGTGTAAAGTGAAATAGAAGAAAAGAAAAAGTGGGTCCCAAGGCCCAAAACATCAAATTCATCAAGTATAAAGACCACCATAAGACAAAGAAGAAGCTTATTTGCTATTGCAACCATCAAGCTCGCACTCCCTCAACTCAAAAAACCAATTTGCAGGGTCAAAATTTGAGTTTTTGGGTGGCGTTGCGTTTCTGGAGGGTGGCACTATGTTTTTTGAACAGGTGTTGCGCTTTTGGACAATAGCGCTGCGTTTTTTGCTAAAGGGTGCTGCGCTTCTGGGTAAGGTGTTGTGCTTTTGCCCAGTTTGCCCAATAAGCACCAAAACTCTTCCAAACTGCCTCTAATCCTCCAGCAAATGCTCTTATCATCTTTTATCAAGTAAGTAAGACCATTTTATCACCTCGCATTCCTAAATATCAATTTCATGGTGTTTTTGTTTTCATGAAAAATTGGCAGTTTGTTTAGTTGAAAACCCTAATCCCATCTCCTCATTCCCAATTTGATGCCTATAAACCCTGCATTCCCTTCCTACATCACTTTAAACCCTATCCCTACACCTACAACACTATATCCCTTTCCCTAAATCCCTTTCCCCCTAAACCCTAAGTCCTAGGTATTTCAAATTTCCTAGGCACCCATACCCAAAACCTATAATAAAATCACTACTTCATATTTCCTAAAAATTTTAACTCCCCATCACCTCCCTAAGTTTACTAACCCCTTCCCCTATCTTCCTAATTTTTCCTACCCCATTCTTCACTCCCTAAACCTATCCCCACTCCCATTTCCTCATCCATAGGGTTTTAAGACTAAAACCATCATGGAGGAGGAAGATAGAGATTTTATGGAGGAAGACAGATAAGAAAGAAGGCCACACAAGGGAGGAATAATTCTGAGGTTTGAGCCTATCCACACCAGATAATTAATGGCCACACCCATGGCAGTCACTTGCTTCAAACATGTGGGCTGCTTTGATTTCTGTGAATTGGTCCAGAACTACAAACCCTAATCAAGCCAAAAGAAAAGGGTAAGTTGGATTTGCTCATTGATGAATCCATGATAACATATCATACCATATTAGGTCTCTATGAAGTAACTCTGAAGCAATTTTGAGGAAATTTGAAGAAAATTTGGGAAAATTTGAAAAACTCTTCAAAGGCACATTTTCCAAAAATGTCCTGTTTGGTCACCTTTTTGCAGAGAATATTGTGGCCAAACAAAAATTAATTTTGGAAAAATTGAGGAGGTTTTTGTTCCTAAGATATAAAAGTACAAAAACCTATCTCACTTTTTACACAGGTATTACAGAATGAGATATCCATTCACATCTTCACAGCCTGTTTTTCTGCCTAGGCAAAATCCTGTTTGAGACACCTTTTTGCAGAGAATATTGTAGCCAAACTAAAATGAATTTTGAGAAATGGGAGGAGATTTGTGTTCACAACATGCCAAGGAACAAAAACCTCTCTCCGTTTGGCAAAAAACCTCATGGGTAGTGAGATATTGCTCCATCTTTGAGGCCAATATTTCCAGAAAATTCAGAATTTTTGCACAGTAGCACTGTTCTTTTTCTAGGGACCTCCAATGACAAAAATGAAGGCACCATTGGATTCAGAGCGCCCTCTACATCAAATTTTGACTATTGGCACATCAAATTTGGACATTCTGATAGGGAGAAATGCCCAAAAACATCCAAAAAACATATTTCTGCCCTGTTTTTGAGGCTGGCACTGCGCTTTTGATCAGTCTTGGGAGATTGACTTTTTGGAGGGTCAAATCAAGTCATTTTTGAAAACCAAGGACATTTTCGGAAACTAGTCAAGACAGAATTTCTAATGAGCTATCTTGCGCTCAATTTAGACACTGGGAACCCCTTCAAAAGTGGAGCTGAAGTTGGCGCCGGGCTTTTTACACAGGCGCTGTGCTTTTTACCAATTTTCTGTGTTTCCTGAAATTTGCAAATTTTCTCAGTTTTCTCAGTTTCACTTTGGAAAATGATGTTTTAACCAATGTAATTCAAGGATGTAAATATAATAATCATGTTTTTAGGTTACCTAGGGGTAAATATATTAGGTAAAAACTCTTGATGAGATGTAATGAATCAGTTTTCAAAAAGTGAGGGATGAGTCAATTTGACCTCCCTACACTCTAGGTATGCAGTTCAGTTTTTGGTGGAACAACTCCTCAACTTAGGGATTTGACCCCTAAGGTTGGGAGAAGTTGTTTGATGTCTATATCTATCATTTCTTGACTCATTTCACAGGATGGACAAGGTTGGATGTTGTTGCATTGATCAAAGACTCTAGTGTATTCAGTATTTAGTAGGAATTTAATGAAAGAGTTGCAGATATTTGTTTGGGATACCTGTGGTATGGAAATTTAACATTGTTTCTTCTTCTGTTGCATATGTGTGAATGTTTTGTACTCTCCATGATCCATTTCATTTCTATTATATGTTGATTTTCAAGTTGATAAGAAGAATACATCTTCTATGCTTTGTTTTGGGAAAATCTTCATAGTTTGTCTCATTTCTTCAGTTTAGAAAGAATACATGCATTGTCTTGCTCTTTCTAGCACCTCATATGTCTGATCCATCCCATTGAAAAACCCTAATGTGTTAGCCTTCCTACCTACCTTGCCCCATTGAATGGACTGCAATCCTAATCTTATTTGCCTTGACCTAGCCTCTTTGACCTAATTCATCCATCCAGCAAACCAATTCAAACAAACAAACCCCTGTACTCATACCTAACCTAAAACCCTAATTCATCCAGCTCTCTTGGTTGTGAATTTGTGGAGAGAGCCCTCTTCGGTTTGGTAGGGCTAGCTACCAAGCTAAAAGATTGGTTTGTGGTTACCTCTGTTTGGACTCTTTCTCAGCCTTAGAGATTCGGTGGAGTGATAACAGAACGATGCCTCAGAGGATGATGCAACTAAAAAAAAAAGAGGAGCATAATTTGGCCACTCTCAATAGGAAATGTAGCATAAAATGCAAAATATGGTCAAGAGATACACCTTTAGCACATGGGCAAAAGCCAAACATGAGCTCTACCGCTATCATTATGGCTATCACCCTGGTTCCTAGGGCCCCTCATATTGGCCCCTTATTGTAAAAATTATGCAACTGTGGTCAAATTCCACTTTGGACAACCTATATGATGAAGATAATAATTGCAATAGATTCCTCTTTTCGAGAGGATCAAAATCGACCTAAAGATCACCTCATTTGAACAAGTAGAAGTTGGTTTTTGAATTTATGTTCCCATTCATGTATATTGGATCAAATCGACCCTATGCATATGTACAATTGGACAGGTCATCGTCAACATTAAGTGGCCCCTCATGGAAGCCTATAAATAGAAGAGACCTCAAGCTCATTTGGACACATTTTGGTTAAGCCATCTTCTCTTTTCATCTATTGTCTTGGTTCACACAGGTTTGACGGAGAAAGTTCGCACAAGGGTCTGAAACTACAGGGTTGAAGCCTGCACGAATCTAGGGTTTCTGTTTCTCAGACGTTGGCAGAGAACTGGGAAATTTCATCTGTGGACCCATGCACAAAGTGGTCAAGTGTGCGTCTAGGAAGCCTCGGATGCTCGCACATTAGCTTGAAGGGAGCATCCAGGGTTTTTGAAGCAGATTAGGTAGTCTAGTCCCCGGACGTATGCACAAAGTGGTCAAGGGTGCGCCCAGGAAGCCTCAGACGCTTGCACAACAACCTGGAGGGAGCACTCAGGGTTTTTGAAACAGATTGGGCAATCTAGTCCCCTGACTCACGCATAGAGGGTCAAGGGTGCATTCGGGAAGCCTTGGACACTCGCACAGAGTGGTCTAGGGTGCATCCGGAAAGCCTCAAACGCTCACACAGTAGTCTGAAGGGTGCATCCAGGGGTGTGAGTTAGATTTGAGTGAATTTGTCCCCGGATGCACACATATAGTTCACCAGGGAGCATCCAGGACTTCCATAGATGCTCGCACAACTCCTCCTCCATGTGTCCAGGACTCAAAGATGAAACTTCAGTACTCCGAAGATTCTACTCAGTGACAACAGTGTTCAGCAGTAGGCTATAGATAGTGACAATACATTACATTCCTCAGAATCAGGGTTTTGAATACAAGCATGTTCAGGTTCATTTCATGGATGTTCTAGTTGTTGTGAAGATATGGATCATTGTACTCTCCTTTTCTGAATCATTTGATGACAATCTATAAGAAGAAGAATTTGCAAGGGTTTTCCCCATAGTGGGTTTTGCCATGGTCCCTGACCAATCCTGGTGTCTCTATATGTGCATGTTTTTCTTCTATGGTTCCTTTATTTTCCGCTGCATTGATGATGATGATATTGTTCTTTCTTCATAGTTGCATATGCTGATGAATAATGATGTAAATTTGAATAATGTCATGATGTTAAGGGGTGAACTTAATGTGTTAATGAAGAAATGTAATTATCAAATAAAAGAAGAATATAGCCCTTCGAAAAATTAACACTTACATCATTAAGGAACCCATGGTTGTCCCAAACCCTGGTGGGTGATGAATTGCCCCACCTTAAGGGGGTAACAATTGCTATATAATTCACATCATGCTCTCATCCCTTGGAGCCCTGAGCAGTTATGAAGAAAAATCAATTAAAGGCAAAAGGCATGTGAAGAAGGGTGGAAAAACAAAGGTTAGGGTAATTCATGTACCTCAATTTCTCCCTCCTACATTCATATACCCAAGTGTGGGCTTCCTCTATTTTAGCTACCTTTGTACTATGGCATGTGGCTTGGAGCCTTCCCCTAATGCTCCACCCCATTCCATCATTATATCATGTGCCACCTACCACTTGATGGGTGTACCATGGACATGTCACCCCCTTTAGAGTTTGAAACCACCTAATAGTGACCTTGGTTAACCCCCTTATTGAACTTGGAGACACCTATACATGTTAAAGCCCTCTATGGAAGGGCATGCCATTATGAAGTTTCCACTTGATTCCATGATTTGAAAGCTCTTTTACTTGATTACTCTAATGATTTGTTGTACTGGAAGGCAAAGGGACACATTGAATCTTATACAGGATTTTAGGTGCGTCTCCATTTGGGGTTTGGTCTCCCTACACGGGGTCCAAGTCCTCTAAAGGGTCATATTGGCACTTGTAGGGTGAGCATTGAGAGCCATGGGCCTCCACCATAGCAGAGAGCATATTGCCACTTCATGGATCCCTTAGCACCATTCATTGATTACTCGTGTTCCGCCTTTTTGGATGAGGATGATGCACTTCGACCACCGTGTCTAGTTGGCTTCACACTTTCACCACACACTTGGCAGATGTTCTAGGGACTAGATGAGGATGTGCCTCACTGTGGGAGACAAAGGGAGGGTGTTAGTTTTTGTAGCATCATAGGTGTTCTAGACTCGAAACTTTGTGGAGAGGCTAAAACACAGGTGTTCTACATAACCCATAAATCGTTTCTGGAAATTCCACCGTGCACCTAGACCACCGTGTCTAGCTGGCTTCACACACTTGGTAGATATTCTAGGGACTAGATGAGGATGTGTTTCACCGTGGGAGACAAAGGGAGGGTGTTATTTTTGTAGCATCATAGGTGTTCTAGTCTCGAAACTTTGTGGAGAGGCTAAAACCCAGGTGTTCTACATAACCCATAAATCGTTTCTAGAAATTCCACCTAAAAGTGTCTAAATTAAATTATTAGCCTATTTTTAATATTTCGTAAGTCTAAACTTAGGAAATATGGTTAATTAATCAAAATTAATTGAGATAAGGTGTGAACCATTTGGAAACTCACAAGGATCGACCAAATATGATCCTGGCCCTTGATTAAGTTTTAATCTTGGTCGTTGGAGGTCCAGCAGAAGAGTATAAGAAGAAGTCGATGTGTAGATGGAGAACATACACACAAAGATAGATTTCCTTGGAGAGTTCAATTTTCCAGAGAGCAGTAGTCAATTGTAGGAAGAGTTCGAGCTTAAGAAGGAAAGCAGAGACAGAGAGAGGCAAGGACAGTGAAGCCGGAGGAAGATGTCCCAGAGCCAGTGAGTACTTTGCAGAGATGCCGAAATTTCTCTAGGAGGTTGCGGAGAGGTAGCGCAAAAGCTTCAGAGGGAAGTTTGATTTGTTGAAGGAAGAATATGTCTTCAGTTCCAGAGGCCAGGAAGGGGTTCCAGAGTGCCGAAGAATCATTTTCCCAATCAACAACAGGCTATTGATTTATGGTAGCATCGGATGTACTCTAGCCTTGTAACTTTGTATATAGGCTAAGACACATGTATTCCATAAAACCTAGAAATTGTTTTGGAAAATTCCACTTAGAGATGGTTTAATTAAATTAATTAATCGTTTTTTAATGTTTTCCTAAGTCTAAACTTAGGGAAACTGATTAATTAAAGGGTATTAAATAAACTAAGTGTGAATCTTCTAGATAAAGTTATGGATCACCTCCAAGTTAATCTTAGCCCTTGATTATGTTTTAATCTTGGCCGTTGAAGGGTCAACGGAAGAATATAAGGAGGGCGAGGGGCCTATGGAAAACACATTGAGCACATTGAGAATTTGGCATTTTCGAGTTTGTGTGGGGAGACACAGCTTTTGGTCAGAATCGAATCACCAGGGCAGGGTTTTCTAAGTGATTTTGATTCAGTGATCGGATTCAGAGAGGGGTAGACGTAGTAACTGGTCAGGAGGACCAGGAGTACATTTCAGAGAGAGGCAGCAGTGACGCAGAGAGAGGCAGCGCAGTTTTCTGAAGGGGTGATGCAGTCCCGGAAGGGAATCATGTAGAAGTGACGCAGTGCCTTCGAGAGTCAGTCCGGAGATAGCTAGAGGATGGGATTTCTGAGCCAGGAGGGCCAAAATCCAGTCTCAGATCAGCTTGATTAGTTGCAGAGAGAGGTGATGCAGTTCCTCAGCTTGCCCATGCAGGCTTACGTAGTTCCAGCGTAGGTAATCACATAGAGGCAGAGAGGGGCTTCACCAGCGCTGTTTAGATTAGTCGAGGACTTGCAGAGTGATTTATATCTCACAATTTCATCAGTTGTCTAGATTTCTCTGAAGGGTGAGCCGGATATTGATACCCTAGTTGTACTCAATATTCTGCTACTTAATAATATAAAACCCTCAGATCTGCTGCACCGGTTTTCCCAAGTTGGGTTTTTTTCGGGGACTTAGTCCAAAAATAACTATGTCAAATGTGGATTTTTTCAGTGTATTTTGTTCAATTTGTTTCATCACTTATATTTATTCCGCAACATTATTTGTGTAGACTGCTTCAGTAATTACCTCGGTATTTCACTGTAATGAAATAATTATGAAAAAAATAGGAGAAGTAATTCAGATTTGTTGAAGTAAGAATCCAGATTTAGGATTTTTCACATGGTATCAGAGCTTTTTCAAGTTGAAGTGCAGGAGAAACAAGGGTGAACCAGTAGATCAGCGCCGGAGAGACTGGGATCTGCATAAGCAGTAGCAGACCCTCCCAAAAATTACGCTGTCCAAGCCAAGAGGGAAATCCAGCACAGAAAAGGCTCCTTCTGAGAGAGTTGACAAAGGGGTAAGATTTTTCAGTTGCAGAAGAGGCAGCGTAGCTGAAGGACACAGTTACTGCACAACAGTGAGTGTTGATGCATAAGCGTTAGAAAATTTCTAAAAAACACAGATTGAGGATTTCTTGACCTCAGAGAGTTTCTTACTCAAAAGAAGCTTAGTTTCTCCCGTGCAGTAGTAGAAGCAGTGACTTACTCCACAAGGAGTGCGTAAGTTTAGCTGAGCAGAGGGTTAGAGGAAGAAATCGACAGTTGAGGAGATGGCCAACAATGGACTGCGTGACCAAGATATATTGGAGGGTGCCTCCAACTATGTTATTTGGAAATCAAGAATTGAGTTTCTCCTTGATGAGCATGATCTAAAAACCCTCATTGACAGCGTAGTTGCAGAGCCACTTGATGCAACACATCTGAGAGCCTTCAAGAAAAAACATGGCAAGAGCCAAATGATTGATCCTAGATGGTGTTAAGGATCATATCGTACCTCACATAGCAGCAAAAGGCATTGCTAGAGAAATGTGGGTAGGGCTGGAAAATCTATACCAAGGATCTTCCGAGCAGCGGAAGATGTACCTAGAGGAGAAGATGCGTAATACCAGGATGAAGAAGGGAGAGCATTTTGACTCCTTCCTGTCTCGTATTCAGGATAACCAAGATCAGCTGTCAGCAGTGGGGGCAGCACCTAAAGACTCAGAGCTGGTAAGGCTCACTCTGAACTCTGTTTCAGAAGACTATCAGGTCTTTATCCAGAGCATTTTGGGTAGAGAAAGGCTTCCAGGATGGGAAGCGATGTGGGCAGCCTTGCAGCAAGAAGAGCTGAGGATAGACCTCCTCAAAATCCATATGGGGGATGGTAGCAGCAGTTCGAAAGTCAAGAAGGAGGAAGAAGATAACACTGCTCTTGCATCAAAGGGGCAACAAAAGCAGAAGAAGAAAGATCTGTCTAAGATCAAGTGCTTTACGTGTGGAGAAATGGGACATTATGCCACACAATGTCCTCTTAAGAAAAAGGATAAGGAAGAGAAGCAAGATCCTCGAGCCGGAGCTGCCAAGGTTGAGGTAGAAGGAGATTGTGCTATGTTAGCTCATATTCCGAAAGGAGAGAAATGGGATGACTTGGAGTTGTAGATCCAGAATCTTCAAGTGGCAGGATCCTTGAGTATTTACGAACTCTTGGATCACATGTGAGCTACGGCGGCCTTAAGATAGTAGCAGGATGGACAGTTGCAGCAAAAGATGAGAAGAAAATGTAGTAGCTAGCAGTACTAGAGCCTGATCAGTGCAGAGAAGGAGCAGTAGCATCAATAGTTGAGCAACAACAGCATAGTGCACACTGGTGCAGCGCAATGCAGTGCTCACGCAGTGCAGAGCAGCAACAACGAAGTATTTTCAGAGAGCCAGTGCAGAAGCTAGCAGCAGTCAGTCTTATTTTTCAATTGCAGATTTACTTGTCCAATTTCAGATGTTTTTCTGTTGCAATTAGCAACAGTAGTTGAGTAGCAATAGCAGATGAGTAGCAACATCACAATGCACAAGAGGTGCAATGCAGTGTAGAGTAGTGCTCACACAGTGCAGAGCAGTGCTCACGCAATGCAGCAGCATGGTTGCAGAATTCAGAGGGAGTTGCCGTACAGTGGCAGTTGGCAGCAGCAATACAGATGCAGCATTTTCTTGTGCAGTGTTGGTGAGCTGCATCAACAACACAGCAGTAGATGTTCCAGAAGTTAGAACAACGGCACATTGAGTTGTCTTGCTAGAACACTTTCCTCGCTAAGAGGGAGTGTTGATTTATGGTAGCATTGGATGTACTCTAGCCTTGTAACTTTGTATATAGGCTAAGACACATGTATTCCATAAAACCTAGAAATGGTTTTGGAAAATTCCACTTAGAGATGGTTTAATTAAATTAATTAAATCATTTTTTTTATGTTTTCCTAAGTCTAAACCTAGGGAAACTGATTAATTAAAGTGTATTAATTAAACTAAGTGTGAATCTTTTAGATAAAGTCATGGATCACCTCCAAGTTAATCTTAGCCCTTGATTATGTTTTAATCTTGGCTGTTGAAGGGTCAACGGAAGAATATAAGAAGAAGGGTGAGGGGCCTATGGAAAACACATTGAGCACATTGAGCACTTGGCATTTTCGAGTTGTGTGAGGAGACACAGCTTTTGGTTAGAATTGAATCACTAGGGCAAGGTTTTCTAAGTGATTTTGATTCAGTGATCAGATTCAGAGGGGGGCGCAGACGCAACAACTCGTCAGGAGGACCAGGAGTACATTTCAGAGAGAGGCAGCAGTGACGCAGACAGAGGCAGCGCAATTTTCTGAAGGCGTGATGCAGTCCCTGAAGGGAATCACATAGAAGTGACGCAGTGCCTTCTAGAGTCATTTCGAAGATAGCTAGAGGCTAGGGTTTCTGAGCCAGGAGGGCCAAAATCTAGTCTCAAATCAGCTTGATCAGTCGCAGAGAGAGGTGACGCAGTTCCTCAGCTTGCCCACGAAGGCTTACACAGTTCCAGCGTAGGCAATCACACAAAGGCAGATAGGGGCTTCACCAGCGCTGTTTAGATCAGCTGGGGACTTGTAGCGTGAGGTATATATCTCACAATCTCATCAGTTGTCTAGATTTCTCTGAAGGGTGAGCCGGATATTGGCACCCTAGTTGTACTCAAGATTCTGCTACTTAATAATATAAAACTCTCAGACCTGTTGCACCGGTTTTCCCGAGTTGGGTTTTTTCTGGGGACTTAGTCCAAAAATAATTGTGTCAAATGTGGATGTTTTTCAGTGTATTTTGTTTAGTTTGTTTCAACACTTAGATTTATTCCGCAACATTATTTGTGTAGACTGCTTCAGTAATTACTTTAGTATTTCACTGTAATGAAATAATTATGAAAAATAATAGGAGAAGTAATTCAGATTTGTTGCAGTAAGAATCCAAATTTAGGATTTTTCACACAAACAGGACGTCTAGATTAGCAGTCGATTCAGGTCTAGATTAGCAATTGATTCAGGTAGCACGTGTGGTAGGAAGCTCCAGAGTGATGCAAAGCCTGCGCAGGCCTAGTTGGATGACTAACTTTTCAGACGCAGTCAAGTGCCTAGATTGCTAGGAGTGAGGGTAATACTAATTTTCCTCAGTTAATTTTTGCCAGTATTTTCTCTATAGGATTGCCAGTTTTCGGCATCCAGATTGTACTAAGATAATTTCACTACTGCATAATAATAAAACCCTCAGCTGCTGCAAAGATTTTTCCACATTGGGTTTTTCGGGGGACATTAGTCTAAAAATAAGTGTCAATTTTCTTTGTGTGTATGTGCTAGAATACTTCTCAGTTTCTAGCATTATTATTTTCCGCAGTTTTATTTGTGAAGGTTGTAGTGTGATTTATTCGATATTTGTCGTAGTAAATAAATTGTTAATTAATTAAAAATTAGAAGAATTAATTCCAGTTGCTGCAATAGAATTTCAGTGGTGAAATTTTCAAATGGTATCAGAGTGAGTTTGACAGACAGGAAGCTCAGAGGCAGAAGAAGAAAATTTTGTTGTTCCGTGGGAGAAGTAGACCAATTTTTTTTGGGGCTGTGCAGTGCCTAGCCATGTAGCACAAATTGTTGAGCAAGGGTTCGACTTTCAATTGTTTGGTGGAAAAAAATTCAAATTGTCCAGAATAGTCACTCCAGCAGGCAGAGAGAGTAGCAACAAATCAGATTTTCGCTGACCAGATTCCTTGTTTGGGTGCAGAGGGTTTTGCAGCAGTTTGCAGTAGCAAAATCAACGTCAGGTGGAAGAGAAATTGTAGAAATTACACCAATGGATTCAATCCAATCATGCAATGTACTAAAACAAGATACTGAATCCTTCTACAATATTTGCGGAATATAAATCACGATCGCTCAATCACATGCAAGTAAGATAAAGAAGTAAAACAATCGCACAACACAAGATTTTCTTGGGGAAAGCAACTGCTCAAAACCCCTCTATCTCTATTGTATAATAAGCCAAGAAATCATGAAACAATACAATGCATGTGTGCTCACAACAACCTCATACACTCTACTAATCGTCTCACACTGATCTAGGAACAATTGGACCAACACATAGCCAATTTTCAGCCCACCTTCAGCCCGCCTTGCTCATGCAATCCCTAGGCAAATTAAATCCCTATTAAATAGGAAAATAGCCTTCCTTGACTATGCAATCCTTCACGGGCATCATGTAGCTTTATAACTGCACCTGGGCAGTTCACTAATAATACAACTGATAGTTTATTTCCCTTTAACCCCTTTGTCTCAACTGGGTCTTCTTTAGATTTGACATGCATGCATCTAATAATAGCAAATCATCAGTTACTTGGTAGATCACTACTTGTGAATTAAATCTAATTTAATTCACTTGACCTACCACTAGCTCATCACTCAGTTAGAACTAGTTAAACTGATCTTAACTCAATTATTTTGAGTTAACTGATTAAACTCACACTACACTAGTGCATTAACTGCAATTGGACCCCCAAAATATTAGAATCACTCTACATGCCTCACCATTGACCCTCAACTCAAAATTATTGAGATAACTAAGTCTATCTCACTTAGTTAACTATTATAAGCTGTTATGAGATAATATTACAATTTATTGTCTAATTTATTTAAGGGAAAAATAAATTAGACACAGTTTCTTGTTGATTTTTCAACACTCCCTCTCAACAAGAAAGGGATTATCAGCTACTCGGATCTTGCCTCTGTGGTATTCTCTTCGCAAGCGCCTTCGTCAAGATATCTGCATCATGATCCTCCGTGGGAATGTACTGCAACAACATAATGCACCTCTGAACACAATCTCTGAGATGGTGGTACCGAATGTCAATATGCTTGGACCTGTCATAGAATACCGGATTAACCAAGAGTTTTATGCAACTTTGGTTATCACAATGTATCACCATCGGATCCATCTAATGACCAAACAAACCAACAAGTATCTTCTTCATCCAGATGGCCTCGCATGTAGCCTGACTAGCTGCCATGTACTCTGCCTCGGTTGAACTGAGTGGAACTGATCTCTGCTTCCTGCTGTACCAAGAAACTGCTACTGATTCTATACTGAAGATGCCCCCTGATGTGCTCTTCCTGTCTGATTCTCTTGGAACTGAGTTGTACTTCACTGAGCCTTGTGTTAATTTTTGCAGCTCAGGGACAAATTCCTTCCTTTGGACAATCTTCCTCTTCAAGGAATACCCCTCCTAACCCATGGAAGAATTTAATTTCGTTAAGGAAAAATATATTTTAATACTGAAACCCACATGTGCACAAAAAGGAAAGGTTGGCCCAAAAGGAAATTGGACACCCTTGGATGGCTATAAATACAAGTCAAGTGACCCTCATTTGGAGATGATCAATCATTGTTCTTTCTTTGTTTTGGCTCACACAGGTCTAAGGTTGGTTCGTGGAAGTTGGTTTCCTAATGCATGTGGATAAATTTAAATGCAATGCTTATATATAATCATACTAAGTATGTTGAATAATCATAGATTGACATGCTTGAATTTCCTTTATAATTGCATAAAATAGTTGTCTATACCCAATGGGTAGACTGGTAATTAATGAATTATGAAATAAATGAATTCCATAGCTTTTGATTGAATATACCCACATATATATATCTTGTAGAAAATTACATGCTATACATGCCAATCATCATTCTCATTAGACTATTAATATTTCTATTCCACGGGGCAATTCCTAGATCAAGAAAATACATAGTATTGTCACAATGACTGTATTCTGTGCAGCTATTTATTGCCAAGTATCCATAGCATATCAGGTGTCCTTTGGAAGTGTTTCCATGTGATGTTCAAGTAATTTTTTTTTTTTTCTTCAGGAGTTCTGTGTAAAGAAGCGAGATCGTGTTGAGGTTTTTGCAATGCTTGGTGTTTTTGGTGCACTACTAAGTGCACTCCAATTGTATCCTTTTGTAGTCTGCTCCTACACAAGAGTATGCTCTGCTATTTCTGGAGTAGAATTGATTGTTTCCGATTATTATTGGGTACTTTGAACTTAAAGGATAATTCCTCCTCTTTAATCACCAAGTACCTCCATTCTTTGGCTATTTGACTTGTTTCTGGTTAATTTGATCTTATTTTACAATGATTTTCTATTAAAATTAATATTAATCTTTTGTTCTAACAGTTATCTATTAAATTTTCCCCCTTTAAATCTTACCACCAGCACTCATTTCTTTCATTATTACGATGTTTTTTATCCCTGATGATGGGTGGAGAGTTCACTTAAAATTTTGGATGCTTCATAAACTTAAACACAGTTTACTTCCAGAAAGTTTAGGCAACATCGCTTAGCCCCTCTGAAGAAATTTACATGTTTACCGCAAAATTACACTAGTGAATATTCAGGCTAGATTTATAGGTGGAAAAATAATATCCCATCTCATTTGTATGGATATTATAAGATGTCTGTAATGATATAGATAGCAAACAAATATATCCAGGTGCATTAAGATAGCAGGCTCTGGGGCTTATTCACAATCTCTCATGTCAACTGTTACAGCTTACACCCATTGAGCTGGTGGTTGTCTGTTGCACCTTTATGATGTTCAAGCTATATTTAATGACATTAGAAGCAGCTGATAATAAGATAATCCATTAAATAAGGCACGCGAATTTGATATCAAGCCTGAAATCTCTCTTCTTCCTCTTTGATGGCTTTTACTTTACATTGTAGGCAGTCATCTTTTTGACATCAGCTTCATGCACTTGGATCCAATATGGAATCCAAAATATAATTTCTCTTCATTACCAAGCTTGGTAGGGTGTACGTGTGGGTTAGCGTAGACAATTTTTCTCAAGTTGGGTTTCCAGGTTCATGGGGTGGCATAGTATATATTAACAAAAAAGGATAAATAAACACAATGATAAGTAAGATGAAAAGCAACATAGTTTCAAAGAAACTATGTCATTCGAAGTCTATTAGTTGGCATTTTCTTTTGCTGTTCTTTTCATTCAGTTGAGATATTTTCCTGCTTTCTGTCCACTGATTGGTTGTTTGTTTCCCTTATAATCTACACTGCTATTTTTGGTTTATACTTGTGTTTCCTCACTGCTTTTTCCCTGGTCCTATTTTCCTTTGGTTCTCTCTTCATTGGTTTGCCTATTTCGTTTTGGGAGTAGGTTATTTTTATTGGTATCCTAATGTTGGGTTAGGTGAGTGTTGGGCTAGTTCATGGCTTTGCACGATTTTCATTTTGTCTCTCACTTTTATTTAAAACTTTAAGTCTGTCCTTAGTCCTTTTGGGGTTCCTCTAGATTCATTTTATTTTGAGGATGAGGCACAGGACTTCATCAGGGTTTGGGGTAGTATTATGGTGTCGGTTTGGTGGATTAGTGGGATAATCGACTAGATTCTGAAAGGGTTTGACTTGGAGAAACTTGTTTTGTGAGGCAGAGAACCAACCTGGCAAAGAGCCAGAATTTTTTTTTATTTTGCAAATCTTCATAGCCCATTACAGATCACTAACCTATGGGTGTTGCACATGGGATTATGTCCTTTCCTAGGTGTATGGTTTTCACGTTTCCTTGTGAGACTCCTTTAAAAAGATTACTTTACTTCTTTTGTCTCTAGTAGGTTATCCAACTCTTTATAAAACATTACTTACAGCTTATTAGTTGTTCCATTGAAATGTCCATTCAAAGTTTTCGTCTGTATTAACTTGAGAAAGAGATTAGACATGAAATTTTTTGTAACAAGTGTGGTTTTATATTTCGTTTCCTTTTGAACATCGTTACACATTCCTTGACTCAAGATTTTTGCAGAGTCATATTAGAGAGGAAGGTATTGGAAAGCTTGGACTGGTCATACACTATTGTGAGTTGAACCTTACATCAAACTAACGATAATTCTAAATAAAATCTATGCACATTGTCATTCTAATTTGAGACATTATTGCATTCATTTAGTTTTTTGTTGCTCTGGTAGTTTTAATCTTGAAAAATGTCTTATATACATAGAAAATTAATAGATAAACAGATGGAGTACTCTGTTTTCTGATTGCTTGTCTAGTAATTTTGCTAAGTCATTTTCTTAGAATGAAAAGATATTCATTCTGGAAATTACAGTATGAAATGACTATGCTTCACTTTTGTTGTATTACTATCTTTGTTGCTAAAGTTATTAGCACCATTTATTTATGAACTATGAAAATTATAAAGTGGAAGGAAATGTGGTGAGGTAAGATGACAATGAATGGTTGATATGATTTACCTAATTATATTATACTATTTAATAATTATTATAAATGTATGGTCAATTATCTAAGTAAACATGTCTACCAATGGACTCATGTCTAGAGAGAGGCCTGGGAAATCAGTCCATAGTGGACAGTCAGCTTGATAGATGTCTTTTGGATTGAAGCCCAGCCTCCAAAATTGTACATACCCCATAGAACCTGTTATATTCCAAGTGTCATATTGCAACACATAACCATTTCTCCGATATATTGCTTAGAGGTTTCTTTTCCTGCTTCAAATGTAGTAGTGAGTGATCAAACATAATTTTGGGTTATTGGCATGGATGAGCCCCCAAGTTGGATCCCAAGTGCCTGGTATTTTATCCGTCCTGGGATGATTGTTTGCTATTTAGGGATCCCATTTGGCTCAGAAAATTCTGCTGGGGATATGTGGGATTGGTGTCTTCAGAGGTTGCAAACTAAGTTTTGTCACTGGCAGTTCAAGAATCTTCCTTTGGCTGCTAAATTGACAGTTATTCCCAGAATTCTACAAACTTCACACATTTACTATGTTTCTTGTTGGTTTCCTAGCGGACTTAGTTTACTAGACTGGAAAAGATATTAAGGGCCTTCTTGTGGGCCAAGCAAGGAGGTGAGAGAGGGTTACCTATGGTTCCTTGGGATGTGTGTATTCTTCCAAAAAGCAGAAGTGGTTTAGGCTTAATAGATTTGGTTTCTCTTGGTAAAATTTTAGTAGTGAAATGGATTGCAAGGTGTTTGGAGAGATTGGCTCCTTGGCAAGTCCTTTTGAGGTATATGATTCAACAGGATCAACATACACTCAAGATATGGGAACCTTATAGACTGATATTACTCCTCACCTTAATGGTTCAAATTTCAAACTATGAGGTTCCTTTCTTTTTATGAGCATCTAGTTGACATGGGCTTTGGGGCTAAGTTTGTGAATTGGAAATTCTTAGGTAGGTGTGGTTGGGGCCTAACTCTTTCCCTATTAGGAGATGGAAGATTCAAGATCATTGTGTCATTGAAATTTCATGTCATAAAGCCCTCAAAACAAGTAAGAAGGGCATCTTTCTATGGAATTTTTTTTGGGACCCTATGCAATTTTCCTAACTAGGAAAATACAGTAAATAACAGATGCATTAACTAAGCTACAGCAAATAAAACTGAATATGCAAGATGCAATCAGTAAACACAACAACTGGGACCAAATATCTGAGCCATTGTATTAATTTGGAAGAACTAAGTACAACAATGATAGAAATGGAACTTGGGCTTGCTAGTGCAAGCTATGGCAAGAACCCAGGTGTGAATACAATGCTCAAGTGTTGGAAAGTGTGAAAATTCCTTAATCGGAATCCCTACTACAGCAACTGATATTATTTCTTCTACTTGTTAATTCTGAATCAAGTTATTTACAATGTTACACAATAAGCATCGAAATAAATTCTACTATAGTCTTCACAACATAAAAAATACTGCGGAAACAAAATACTGAGCAGGAAAAAATGAAACACACACAAGTACACCGTTGTTTTTGGACTAGTGTCCCCGGAAAAACCCAATGTGGGAAAACCAATGGAACAACTAAGGGTTTTATTATTATGTAGTAGTTTTCTGAATACAAATCTTCGGATGCCCAAACTGGAAATCCGATACAGAGAATAAACTGGCAAAGAGGTAGTGAGAACACTGACGATCCAACTCTGATCTGGGCTCTGGATGGCTTGCCCCCACGCAGTCTCTACACATTCACTGCATTGTCATTGCGTCACAACCTCCAAGAACTGCCTCACCCTTCCAGTTGATCGTTTGCTCACTGGAAACTCAGATCTCTGGCCCTCTGATCTCACACCTCGGCTTCTGGCACTAGATCTTGATTGTTCCTCAGTAAATCTACGGATCTTCTCAGAGGCTCTACGCTGCCCAGCGTGGCACTGCGCAACCTCTATGAACTTCTCGATGCCTCCTCTGCAATGTATTCACCGTATCAGGAAAAACTTCCTCCGACCAACTGTCCCTGCCCCTCACTGCAAGAAATCTTCTTGATCACTCTCCGGCAACTGCTACGCTTCTCTCTCGAGAATTCGATCTCTAGATCTCTCATTCAGTGTGTTCTACAAATGCTCATCGAGTTCTTTCTTATAGTCTCTCATTGACATATCAACGGCCAAGATTAAAACATAATCAAAGGCTAAGATTAGTTTGGACTCGATCCTCGTCTTCATCTTGAAGATTCACACCCGATCTAATTAATACCTTTTAATTATTTCCTTTTCCTAAGTTTAGACTTAGGAATCCATTAAAAATAATTTATTATTTAATTAAATCCTCTCCAAGTGGAATTTCCCCATATGATTTCTGGGTATTGTAGAATGCATGTGTCTTAGCCTCTCTGCAAAATCTCGGGGCTAGAGCATATCCGATTCTAGAAAAAACAACACTCCCTCGTAGCGAGGAGTGTGCTCTATTAATGCAACCTCTTGAAGCATCACTTAGATCCTGTACCATCTCCTATTGTGTTGCATCTGTGTTGCTGCTGACCCTGCATACTACTGCATCTGCACTGCAACTCCGTTGTTGCTGCCACTGCAACATCTGCAACTCCTCTCATCTGCTGCTACTACAACTGAGAGATGTCCATCAACTGAACCAACTGTGTTCAGATTGATGCATCTGACACCCGAGTTCTGACTACTGTTAGTCTCTGCGCTGCTGCTGACTCTGCACTGTGCCCACTGCACTACTGCCAACTCTGGACTGCGCTGCCCAGTATCTGATGCTACTAGCCACTACATCTGTCACTCCGGCACCCGACTGCACCATCTGACACTAGTACATCCTGCTACTGCTGTTATGGGCTCCTGTAACAAGGTGATGATCCAAAAGGTGGACTCCTCAAGGTAGCGCTCTGGGGCTACAAAACCAAATCACCCCACCTCTCCTCTGGAGGCATATGGGCAATCTGTGAAAATTCCTAAAACTGGAATCCTATTGCAACAACTGGAAAATATTCTCCTAACTGTTATTCTTTACTTAACAATTTATTTGTAGTTTCTCTACGACAAACACTGAATACATCATACTGCAACCTTTGTTGATTTGTGGTAGAATCGGACGTGCTCTAAGTCTCAAATTTTGTGGAGAGGCTTAGACACATGTATTCCAGATAACCCAGAAATCGTTTGGTAAAATTTCACTCAGATTGTATTCTATAGAACTGATTAATTATTTTTAAAGGGACCCTAAGTCTAAACTTGGGAAAATAAAATAATTAAAGTGAATTAATAGAATATGAGTGAGAATGATCTAGACTAATTGGATCAAGTCAAAAGTTAATCGTAGTCGTTGATTAGAGATCTAATCTGGGCCGTTGAAGTCTCAACGAGAAGACTATAAGATTGGCTTGAAGGGTCATTTGGAAAATACATTTTGGAGACACAAGGCAGAGATCAGAGATCGATTTCTTTAGTGAGTAGTCCTTAGAAGGAAAACTTGATCGAGAGATATTTTGCAAAGAGGGGAAGCAGTCCGGTTGGAAGGAATCCTGAGCTGAAGAGTACATAACAGTAGAGATGGAGAGAGCCACAACAACAACACAGATCCAATGACGCAGTGCCTACGCAGTCACTGCACGGAGCTAGAGGGAAAGTCATTTTCCTGTTGAGGAGACAGCGCAGAGGCAGTGCCAGATCCCGGAGAGATTTTCCGGAGGCTAGAAGGCTTAAGTTTCCACCCAGCAATGAGACCGACACAGAGGCATCGGGAAACCACAGTTGTGACGCAGAGACTGTGCAAAGTGATGCAGTCACTGCTGAGAGGCAGTGTAGGGCAGTCCAGTCGTGGTGCAGATCAGTGTCGGGTTCCTGTGGAGGAGTGAGGTGTGTCTCACAAGATCTCTTTTGTCAGTTTCTTTGTATGATTTGACAGTGTGTCAATCATAGATTTGTACTCAGAATATTTATTGCATAATATATAAACCCTCAAATCTGTTGCATCGGTTTTCCCGCATTGGGTTTTTTCGGGGACATTAGTCCAAAATAACTATCGACATGGTTGTGCGATCTATGTTTGTTCAGATTTGTTTCCGCACTTGAAATTCTTCCGCAGTTAATTTGTGTAGGCTGTAGTGAATGGATTTCAATATTTTTCTGTAGAACACAGTGAATAATTTGTTAAGTAAATAACAAATAGAAGACTTTCCATTAGTTGTTGCAGTAGGATTCGTGAGTTGACGAAACTTTCACATGGTATTAGAGCTTGTTTAAGATGTGTGAAGGAGAAGCAAAGAACAAATCCAACAGATTCAACGTTGGTGAAGCTGGGATCAAAGCGCTGCGTAAGTAGCAAATCGATCTCCCAGTTGATTGTGCAGTCCAAGCCAGGAGGGCTAGACTAGCAGGAAAATCTCTCTCTGAGGGAGCCGACAGAGTTAAGATTGTTCCAGGTTGCTGTTTGTCCGACGTAGAGGGAGCAACGTAGTAGATCTACGCATATCAGCAGCTGGAAGGATGCAGTTGACTATTCAACAATGATTGCTGGTGTAGAGCACCAGGAAGCATAGATGAAACATAGTTTTGGGGATTTTTAACCTTGGTGGGTTTTCTTGCACAAGAAACTCAGATTCCCCATGCAGTAGCAACAAATTTTGTGGCTTGCTCCATCAGCAGTGCGTAAAGCCAATTGCGCAGAGGGTGAGATGGCAACCAGTGGGTTGTGTGACTATGATCGATTAGATGGTGCCTCCATCTATGTAATCTAGAAGGCAAGGATATCCTTCCTTCTAGATGAGCATGAACTCAAGCACTTTATCGAGAGTGCTCAGGCTGAACCAGTGGATGCAACACCATTAAGGGCCTTCAAGAAGAATATGGCAAAGGCCAAGCAGTTGATCCTCAACGGAGTGAAGGATCATATTGTTTCACACATATTTGGCAAAGGAACAACCAAGTATATGTGGGATGCATTGGAAACGCTATATCAGTGGTCTTCCGAGTAGCGGAAGATGTTTTTGGAGGAGAAAATGCGGACCACTAGGATGTAGAAAGGAGAGCGCATTGATCCATTCCTATCTAGAATTCAAGAAAACTGAGATCAGCTGGCAGCTATGAGGTCCGCTCCTAAGGCCACATAGATGGTTAGACTTGCCTTAAATTCTGTGTCTGAAGACTATCAAGTCTTTGTCCAGAGCATCCTAGGCAGAGAGAATTTGTCGGGCTGGGAAGCAATGTGGGCAGCTCTTCAGCAAGAAGAGATGAGGAGAGATTTACTCAAGTGTCAACTTGAGAGTAGCAGTGGTTTGAAGGTCAAGAAGGAGGAGGATGAGAATGCAACCCTTGCAACAAAGAGACATCAAGAGCAGCGCAGGAGGAAGAAGGATCTATCAAAAATCAAATTCTTCCGGTGTGGCGAGATGGGACATTACGCTGCAAATAATTCACTTTATGAGTAAACACTACAAACTTGGCTCTTCAGCTCAAGCGTTCTCAGTCGAAATGACAGAGAAATAAGTTGAATGAGTGACAAATGAGCCTTCCCTCCTTCCTTTTGTCCATTTAGGCCCAACGTATTCCTTGGGCCCCACCTTGGCCCGTGCTGCCTCTCCTTGGGCCAACCACTTGCTCCCTTCCTCCCGCCAGTCATACGTTGTCCTCTTCATGCCTCTCTACACTGCCACCTAAGGCCAACTCGACCCCACCACTAGAGCCGCAATTTTCCCTGAGGGAATTTAGGAAAAGGATTTTATTTGGCTTAAGTATTATTAGTGGGTTCCCTACCCATTTTATTTCCTCCCAACATTAGGAAATGAAAAAATTAACCAAAATTAATATTCCAATTAGCTGACTGCTAATTTGGAATATTACAATCCTCCTTGCCAAAATGTTTCTTGTCCTCAAGCAACTACAAAGATGGGTGCTGAAGAATCTGTTCCCCCTCTCAAGTGGCATCCTCATTCGGGAGGTTCCTCCATCTGATCAAGTATTCCTTCACTACCCTGCTCCTCAAATGTCTCTCTCGGGTGTCGAAGATGGCCTCGGGCTATAGCACCAAATGCTCCTCATCATCTGTAGGAGGGAGTTCCGTAGCTGTGGTCATGCTGTCCCAAAGCCTTCTTCATGCATGACACATGGAAAATGTTGTGGATCCGGCTCCCCTGTGGCAATTCCAGCTCATATGCCACCTCTCCAACCCGCTGAACAACTCTATGAGGCCCATAGAAGTGAGGCTTGAGCTTTTCAGCTCCCTTCTGTTTCAGCGTACACTGCCTGTATTGCTGAAGTTGAAGGTACACCAAGTCCCCCACTTCAAATTGCCTCTCTACGCGGCCCCGGTTTGCATACATCTTTTTCTAATTTTGCGCTGTCCTCAAGTTATCCTTGAGAGCCTTGAGGATGTCCTGACTCTCTTAGATCCAGTCCTTGGCCCTGGGGGCCTTACCTGCCCCAAACATAGCATCAACAAATGTTAATGCATCATAACCATACAAGGCACGAAAAGGGGACATACCAATAGACATATGGAAAGTGGTGTTGTAGCCGTATTCCCCTAAGTGTAGCCAACGCAACCAGGCCTTCTGCTGCCCTGTGACATAGTTCAGCGAGTCGCCTTCTAGCCACTTGTTCACTATCTCCATCTGCTCGTCGGTCTGCAGAGGGTAGCTCGTGCTCGGTGTGAGCTCTATGCTCACCAGTCGGAACTATGAAAATTTCTAAATCTTACACTTATGCAGAAATATTTTACTGTTAATCTGGTTATGCTCCTCCTACTTAGATAAGTTATTAACTGAATAAATTCAAGTTAAAATTGAAGCAAAACACATAAAATATCTTCACCAATTCAGATCTAGAACAAGTACATGCACACATAGACAAAGTGACATAGATATTTTCTGGACAAATAGTCCCCGGAAAAACCCAATGCGGGAAAACCGGTCTTCTGGCTGCTGGAGGGTTTTATTATTAATAATTTTCTAAATATAACAAATCTGGGTTCCAGATATCGAAAACACGACAGAGAAATAATAGATCTACAGCTCACTAATTGTTCCAAAGCCAAAATAATGATTGATCCACACCCTCAAATGGGATTTACAAAACTCAGCCAAGATTAGGGCCTAGAAACCCCAGCGCTGTCCCGGAAAGCCTCTACGTCAGCCTCTGAATGGGTGACGCAGGCCTTACACTGCCCCTTAGGGTCTCTGCGTAACCCATGAGACGCCTATGGTGAAAATCCGCAGCATCCTTGAGGAGGCTGTTGATCACTATTCCACCTTCTCTCTTCATGTCTGTTTGTCTCTCTCGCCGATCTCTTTCCTACGCCAGTGATTCGACCAAGGTAGGATCATCCCCCTTGGCCTAAATTCCTCTGGGTTAGAGGCACTTGATATGTATGGCTTGCCCTAGAATCTCGGCTTGGCTTCGATGCTACGCATACGTGTGTCTTTACAAATGACCCCAAGCCTTTCCTTTATACTTTTCTCGTTGGGAAACCAACGACCATGATCAGATCTTGAATCAATGGCTAAGATTAAAAGAAAGCTTGATCCGGGTGACTTAAGATAATTTCATCACATGTTTAATTAAATTCACTTTAATTATTTAAGTTCCCTAAGTTTTAACTTAGGAAATACATTAAATTAATTAATTAATTTAATATCTCCTAAACCAGATGAAATTTCCCAAATCAATTTCTGGGTCTTGTAGATCAAGTGTACTCTAGTCCCTCCACAAAATTTGGAAGCTAGAGCACAACTGCTGCTACCCCAAATACACAAAATCTCAACACTCCCTCTTAGCATCAAGGATGTGCTCTAGCAATACATCACACTATGCATTACATGATTTTGAGCACTGGTTCTGTGCTGCTGATGCTTGGCCTGCTGCCACTCAACTCTGCACTGTTGCTGCCATTCTGTACTGTTTCCCATGACTTTGCCACTGCCACTGCAACATCTGTACTACAACTCCCTCTCAATTTGTTGCATCTGTGCTGCTCATAGTACTGCCACTGTTGATCTGATGCATTGCAACTTCAGATGTTGAGAGAAACAACTGAATCTCCTGCCCAATCTTTGACAGACAAGTCAGATGCGCTGCATCCTCATCACTGAAGCTCCATAGGCTACAGATATGTGCTGGCATCTGAAGGATGATGCACAACTACAGCTCTAAATTGCGTAAGCAGACTCCCTCTGCACTACTGGAGTCACATCAACCCCTTGTGCTGCAATCTCTCACACTGCTTCTGCACTGCGTTGTCCCTCTAAAGCCTTCGGCGCTGCTGCAACTCGGCACTGCGTAAGCAGCTCTGCTCTGTGCTGTTGAAGTCACATCAGCCTCTGCGCTACTGCTGCTTGTATGTTGTTGCTGCTCTGCTCTGCGCTGCTCCTCCCAATCTTCAGATCTGCATCTGCTTCATCTGTGATCTATGCACCCACTGCTCCACTTGTCCCGCTACTGTCTTAAGGTTGCCGTAACTCGCATTTGTGATCCAAGAGATGAGCTGCTCAAGGATCCTACCTTACACTATGTAGCTCCTCTACATATCCATGTCGCCCCACTTTCGTGGTTCATGAGCGCTCATGGCTGCATCACCTTCTGACCTGTCATCTGCCACAACAGCCTTGGAAGAAGAAGCTTCCTTCGCCTTTTTCTTCTGAGGACAATTGCTGGCAAAATGTCCCATTTCACCACACTGGAAGCACTTGATCTTTGACAGATTCTTCTTCTTCTTTCCCTGCTGCCTCTTTGATGCCAAGGCTGCATCTTCTTCATCTTCCTTCACTTTTCTCAATCCAGATCTGTGTTGCTTCTTGGTGAATCTGCGGAGTTCTTGTTGATGCAGAATTGACCACAAGCTGTCCCAATCTGGGAGGTACGCTCTGCCCAAGATTCTTTGGACAAAGGTTTCCCACTCATCTGTGACTGCATTGAGGGTAGTCCTAACTATCACATCGCCTTCCACTTTGGCACCCATTTTAGTCAACTGATCTCTGATTGACAGCAATCTGAAGAGGAAATGCTCCATGTCTCTCCCTTGGTCATCATGAATGACCTCATCTGTGTCTCCAACAACATCTTCCTTTGGACTGATTTTCCCTCATATAGGGAGATTAAGGCCTTCCACATCTCATTAGCTGTCTTTTTCTCAGCTAAGTGTGGTACAATATGGTCCTTAATTCCGTCCATGATCAGTCGCTTGGCATGCCCAGCAGCTTCCTTATGATTCAGAAGGAGATCCGGATCGGTTGGCGTGGCTAGAGTTTGCTCTGCATGGTATCTAAGATTATATGCCTCAA
This sequence comes from Pinus albicaulis, assembly GCA_034641835.2. Taxonomy (NCBI): domain Eukaryota; kingdom Viridiplantae; phylum Streptophyta; class Pinopsida; order Pinales; family Pinaceae; genus Pinus; species Pinus albicaulis. Next base: position 464,150,117 of record CM076584.1, on the reverse strand, counting down.
GGACTATCAGGATCATTGCCTTTCAAACTGAAAAGTTGGAGAGGCCATCCAAACTGTCTTGATCACGCAGTCCATGAGGAGCCATCTGCTCAGAAATGTGTTGGAACTTCCATTTCTCTTTGCTATAAAACTGGATCTAAGGCCCTTGGCGAAACAAGCACCTTCTGCTCCCTCTGACAACTGATTTCCCTCCTCGGAAATCTGCCAAATCAAAAATGATTCAACTCTCTTTGATCCTCTGATCAATCTGTAAGTTTCTTTCGGCTAGAAACTTTTTGAGAAGCTGATGTCCTCCCGCTCTTTGTCACTTGTTCTTAGGCTAAAAGTCTGAAAAATTCAGAAATTTAACCCCACCAGCACCTTCTGAATTTCTACATCTACTTCTCAGTCTTTTCTAGATCTGACAAATTCAGATCTGCATCACACTGGCTGGCTTCAGACCAATCCAACGATGTTTTTGAGCTACCTCTGCGCAGTAATTGTGTGGGCTTGCTAGGAGACAGCGTTAGACTACGTCACCCTTCCCTCTGCGTGAATCTGCCTCTGAAAACTGCGTTGTCCCTTCAAATCTGCTTTTCTGCTGCTTTCTACAGCTAGAACCTTCAGTCTCTGGCTAATGACCCTCCTAGATCTGTAATCGCTCTAATACCATGTGAAAATTTCTGAATCTTACACCTATGCAGAAATATTTTACTGTTAATCTGGTTATGCTCCTCCTACTTAGATAAGTTATTAATTGAATAAATTCAAGTTAAAATTGAAGCAAAACACATAACAGATCTTCACCAATTCAGATCTAGAACAAGTACATGCACACATAGACAAAGTGACACAGATATTTTCTAGACAAATAGTCCTTGGAAAAACCCAATGCGGAAAAAATTGGTCTTCTCGCTGCTGGAGGGTTTTATTATTAAGAATTTTCTGAATACAACAAATTTGGGTTCCAAATCTGGAAAACCCAACAGAGAAATAATAGATCTACAACTCACTGACTATTCCAAAGCCAAAATAATGACTGATCCACACCCTCAAACGGGATTTACAGAACTCGGCCAAGATTAGGGCCTAGAAACCCCAACGTTGTCCCAGAAAGCCTCTGCGTCAGCCTCTGAAGCCTCTGTGTCCCTTAGCGTTGCTCCGGAAAGGGCTGCGTTACCCCAGAATAGGTGACGCAGGCCTTACACTGCCCCTTAAGGTCTCTGCGTAACCCCTGAGGGCTTCCAGCTGAAAATCACGTTGCGTCTCTGAGCTGATCTTTGTCTCTTGTTGATTCTAGACGCCGGGATCAGATCATCCCCTTGGCCTAAATTCCCGTCTCTGCAGCTGAAACACTTTTGAGTATTCTTAGCAAACCCGCCTTAGAATCTCAGCTTAGCTTCAGTGCTCTGCCTCTGTGTGCCTTTACAAATGACCCCAAGCCTTTACTTTATACTTTTCTCGTTGGGAAACCAACAACCATGATCAGATCTTGAATCAATGGCTAAGATTAAAAGAAAGCTTGATCCGTGTGACTTAAGACAATTTCATCACATGTTTAATTAAATTCACTTTAAATATTTAAGTTCCCTAAGTTTTTACTTAGGAAATACATTAAAATAATTAATTAATTTAATATCTACTAAACCAGATGAAATTTCCCAAATCAATTTCTGGGTCTTGTAGATCAAGTGTACTCTAGTCCCTCCACAAAATTTGGGAGCTAGAGAACAGCTGATGCTACCCCAAATACACAAAATCTCAACAGGAACAACTCTTACCAAAATCCCCCCATAAATCTATTGTCATGGTCATTGACTATGGTCTTTGGAAGACCATGCAGCTGGAAAATATCTCTGAAAAACAACTCGGCCACCTGTGAGGACGTGTAACGAGCTGAAATAGCAAAGAAGTATGCATACTTCGTCAACCGGTCAACTATGACAAAGATACAGTCCTTTCCCTGTGCCACGTCAACCCCATGATGAAGTCCATCGATATGCTTTCCCATTTTCCCTCCGAAATGGGAAACGACTGCAATAACCCGGCTGGATGGGTAAACTCTCCCTTGTTCCTCTGGAATACTATGCACTCCCGGACATGACGGGATACGTCCTCCTTGAGGCCCTTCCAGGAGAACCTCTCTCTGATGGTCCTAAAGGTCTTGGTAAACCCCCGGTGCCCTGATTGTGGGGAGTCATGTGCTGCATGCAAGATCTTCTCCTGCAACCGAGAGTTGTCAGAAAGATATGGTCTCGATAGTAGATGACCTCATCCATCACCCGATACCGGTCATTCGCCACCTGCTCAACCAACACCTCGCATGCAAACTGGTCCTTCAAGTACTCCACCAATAAATGTGCCCTGCAATTTGCATTTATGCTCATCAAGGAGAGGGACGTTGGCCTCCGAGACAAGGCATCAACCACCACATTGTTCTTCCGTTTGACATACTTGATGTCAAAGTCGTAGGCCTGGATCTTACTGACCCATTTCTACTATCTCTCCTGCAACTCTTTATGCTCTAGGAAGTACCGCAGGTTGTTATGATCGGTCTTGACCTTGAACCGGTTCCCCACCAAATAGTGTTTGGGCTTGGCCAATGCATGCATGATGGCCAACATCTCTTTGTCATATATGGGGTAATGCCTCTCATGAAGCAAGAGCTTCCGGTTCTCGAAGGCAATCGGGTGTCCATCCGGCATTAGTACGGCCCCAACTCCTACTCCAGATGCATCACACTCCAAGACAAAAGGCTTGGTGAAATCGGGGAGTGCAAGTACCAGGAAACTACTCATTACTTGCTTGAGGTGATCAAAAGCCTCCTGCATTGTGGGGGTCCAGGTGAATGATCCCTTCTGAGTCAAATCTGTGAGGGGCACAACTAACTAAGAGAAGCCCTTCACGAACTTCTTGTAATATGTGCAAATGCCCACAAATCCCCTCAGCTCGGTGAAATTCTTGGGCTCTGGCCAGTCTCTAATGGCCCTGATCTTCTCCCCGTGCACCCGCACACCATCTTCACCTATTATGTGGCCCAAGTATAGCATCTCGGTCAGCCCAAACTCACACTTGGACAACTTGGCGTAAAACTTCTACTCCTCTAAGATACGCAACATTGTCTCCACATGCTGTAAATGTTCCTCCCATGACCGACTATATATCAAAATGTCATCGAAAAATAATAGCATGAACTTCCGCAGTTGTCCATGAAAGACGTGGTTCATACAGGACTGGAAGGTGGCTGGGGCATTGGTTAGCCCGAAGGGCATCACCAAAAACTCAAAGTGCCCACAATGGCACCTGAACGTTGTCTTGGGGACATCCTTGTCCCTCGCTCGAATCTGATGGTACCCTGATCTCAAATCTATTTTGGAGAAGAACTTAGCCCTCCTCAACTCATCCATCGGCTCATCTATCCGTGGGATGGTGTAGTGGTTCTTCATTATCTTTTTGTTCACGGCGCTGTAATCAATACACATTCCCTGTGTATCGTCCTTCTTCTTCACCAAGACAACTGATGAAACAAAGGGGCTCGAACTCGGTCGAATTTGCCCCAAGGCCAAAAGCTCATGTATGGCCTTCTCGATCTCATATCGATAGGCCTTGTGGTGCCTATACGGAGTGGAGATCACGTCGTGAATACTGGCCTCCAACTCAATGGTGTGCTCAAACCCTTGGTTTGGTGGCTGCCTTGGCAGAATGTCCCTGAAAACCATGGAGTAATTGTCGAGGATGGCCTGTACATCTAGATGCGTGGGTCGAGCTGTACCATCTGCCTCCGAAATCCTCAGCTCAATTGCCCACTCTATGTCTCCATGTCTAAAGTTTGCCTCCATCCTATGCGCAGAGACTGTCTGAGGTGGGCATGTATGCATACACCTAAGCATCACCAGTTTCCCGTTCTTTTCTAGGAACTCCATCTCCAGCTTCTGCCGATATGTAGTGACTCTACCAAGGGTGATGAGCCATTAGACTCCCAACACTATGTTGGTGTCCGGAATGTCGACCACAAAGAAATGGTTTGTCAATGAGTAAGTCCCTATGGTCACTGTCAAGGCTAGAACATACCGCATGCACTGCATGGTTCTAGCCAATGGTACTAGCACCGAGAATCCATCAAACCCCTTTGTCTGGATGTCTCTTCTCTGCACCATTTGGGCATCTATGAAATTGTGCGTGGCTCCACTGTCCACAAGCACTGAAACACGTTGTCCCTGAACTGTCCCCCTGATCCTCAGCGTTAAGTATTTGGGTATTCCCCGCAAAGATGCAAGGACCCCTCCGGTCGGTGCAAACGCTACTCCCGCTGCTGGTGATGGGGGTGGAGGTGGAGGCCCTTCTCCCTGAAATGCTGCATTGTCCTCACCTCCCTTCTCAAAGAGTGTCTCCTCTTCTCCCTCGCTGTTTGAGAAGACCTCGATGTAGTGTTCCTTCCCTACTGCACACCTGTGGCCTGGTGCCCACGGCTCCTGGCATGTGAAGCAAAGCTTCTTCCTCCTCAAATAACTCCTGGTGTCATCATCTAATGGCCTTCGACCCTGGTTCCCTCTCGGGGGTGGAGATCTCGCATCCCTTCCTCTCTGCTGGAAAGTTGGTTTGTTGGGTATAGGGGCCCTAACCCTTGGAAATGCATCCTGAGGATCTCGGGTCCTCCCAACTGCATCCTGGAATGTAGTGGGTCGAGTTGACCTCACTATCCCACGCAATGGCTCTGCCAACCCATCTATGAACATGAAAATCCTCTTGGGCTCCGACAGATCTGGAACCATCACTGACAATATATGTTTCAGGGTTCCATGTTTGCCTGAGTTTGGTCAGTTCTCCAAAGTGCTCTTCGGGATCCTTCCTATCAAACCTCTCCAGAACTCTCATGGTAAATTCATCATACGCTGTCACCCCTGCGTGACCTAGTGTAGTCAATCCATGAAACCACTAGTCATGGGCTTCTCCCTCCAAGTGCAGCGTAGCCACCTTGATGGCCTCCAACTCTGTCATCTGATTAAGTTGGAAGTAGATATCCAACTTCTACACCCACGCTTTAACTGAGCTCTTTGAGGACCCATCAAATGTCGGAAAGAAAAGCCTACCCACGGTACGCTGTAGGTCACTCCCCTGCGTGTACCCTCCTCCTATAGTCTAGCCCTTGGGCTTGTTGTTGTTCTTCAGCTGGAAAAAATCATTGAAGGTGATAGCCCTTCCGAATTCCGGCCCATAGGACTGGTACTCTCAAATAATTCTCCATAATGAGTCTCCTTTGGCTCCTGTTGTCCTCTTGTCCTCGAAGCTAGGAACGTGGAAATGGTGGAGCGTGGTGGAGTGTAGGGTACAACTAGAAAGGTAGTGTGAGGATCTGCCTGGTGTTGTGAAGTGCCAAACCCTTCTCCAATATGGAATTGTCCTTGAACTCCCTTCCCTTTGTTGCCTGTTGTCGCACAAAATGTCTAGGCACCGTGACAACGGCTCAGATCAAGGGTTGTCACCCTGATCCCCAATCTCTCTATCTAAGTTGTCTCCTTGCAAGCTAAGGGAGGTAGACCCTAATAGAAATGAAGAAACATAATTGGTTGAGAATCAACCAACTCAGGAGACACAGCTGAAAGACCAAGTACTTGATGAAATTAACGAGATTTCACATATCCAATTATATTAAAACCAGTGCCTTATGGAGTTAAAAGATCCCGTTATGCAGTTAAAGCCAAGTAAGTGATGTATAACTACTACTATGAAAACACAAACGACCACAATGATATTTGATGAAACACCCTCACAATTATGCATTAACCATCTTCGATAAAGACATGCAATTTCTCATTTCCTTAAATATTTCCAAAATTAAATTAAACAATTAATTACCAATTTCAAGCAACTTAAAACCACAATTAAAGATAGCTCAAAAATCATCAACCACGGCTAAGCATTAAACTTTGAACCAACGATTTAAATTCGAGATAAAAAATATTATCATGAGGGTACCATCGAAATTAAATGTCAGATATTATCAATATTTCTGAATTTATAATGTTTCAAATAATTCCAATTCGAAAATCAAAATTTTTGAATAGTCAAACTTAGGATTAAAATTTAAAAGTTCACTTGACTATAATAATTTTTGAGAATTTTTTTATATTTTATTATTATTTTTAAACAATACATACAAATAAAACTAAAACTATGGATTTAAAATTAAATTTAAATCTAAAACAAAAAAGAAATTTAAAACTAAACTAATGCTACAATTAATTAAAATCTAAAAATCTAACAAAAATCCTAAAAGGAAGAATTTTTTTATTTTTTGCTTTTGACTTTTTCTAAATCTAAAAAAAATAAAATTCTAAAAACAAATTAAAACAAAATTAAAACTAACTTTAATTAAAATCTAAAAAAACTAAAAACTAAATAAATAAAAACTAAAACTAAAAGTTAATATACCAAAAAGAAATTTAAAAATAAACCTAAAACTAACGCTAACCCAACTTTTCAAAAAATGAATCCGATCAAAAAAAAATTAAACGCATATACGTAAGGGTTTTGAAATTTATCATATGCGTTTATTTGTTTTTTGTTTTTGCAGGTCGACGGCAGGCTAAGGAAGACGGCTGGGATGTCGAGGGTAGAGGAGATGGGATTGACGGCATAAGAAGATAAATGCAGGACGGCAAGGAATGTGGCTGGACGACAGTTAAGGAGGGGAGAGGATATGCAGCAGATGGTAGACAACGGAGGAGTGAAGAGGGGTCGAAGGGATGCGTAGGAGCAGAGAAAGAAGACGGACATCAAGGGAAATGCAAAGGAAAAGGCTGGACGACAGAGATGAAGGGACGACATTTTAGGAGGAAATAAAAGGAGGGCAGACGCAGAAAGAGGATGGCAAGGGAGAAAGGCAAGACAAAGGCAGCGTTTTGTGCATCGTTTTATGTCGGATGCAAATAAAACCTAAGCAAACCCAGTACATTTAAAATCATCCAGCAGATTTGAATTTTTTCAACATTACTCAGATTTTTAGAATCACTGATTTAGATGCATCTGAGATCTTCTCCTTTGTATTCAAATCTGTCAGTAAAAGTGATCCTAAGGCCAAGATCTTAACCTCTGGGGTTAGATCTCGCTCAGATCTAAAAAAATTAATTTTGAGAATCCCCCTGCAAACCTGCAAAACCAAAACAGATCCAAAACTATGCACAAAAAAAAAAAAAAACCTTTACAACCTAGAGAATATTTACAAATTTACAGTGCTAATTTACAGATCATAAATCCTCTTGGCCAGATTTAAAACAGTTCAGCACAATTCAGAAAATAAAATTTTAAAAGGGAGACACAAGCCCAATAAAGATCCCTGCAAAAACCGGAATTTAAGATAAGCCCGGGGATTTAGATCCGGAGGGTTCTTTAGATCTTATCCTTTGGGAGTCAGTTGGTCCAAACTAGGACTTCCCCAAACGCCCAGTTTTAAATCCGGAAAATTTCTGCAAACTTAAAGTTAAACTGTCAGATTAATAGAGAAATAGTGATAAAACATAAAACTTTCATGAGCTAGAGATAACAGTTAGCTCGATCCAATTAATATTTTTACCCTAGATCCAGTAGCCTGGGCAAGATACTTGTACCCAAAATTACTCTACAAGAGCCATTAATCAACAATCCATCAAAATAATCACCAGCAGAATATTAAAAACAAGTTTACCATAAAATGCTGAAAAGGAACACCACCATCAAGATAAAACCCCAAAGTCTTCATTTGTATTATTCCAGAAAATATTACAGGAGAGCTTCAAGAGCGAGTGCACGATCGAGAGATCGAATGATTGAAAGACTGACAAAGACCTTTAATTTATAAGATAAAATCTCCAACGGTTAGTTCAGTTGGTCCATGTCAAAATAATCTCGATTGTCGAATAGATTTGATCATCTTTTAATCTAGACCGTTGAAATTATAAATTTGAGGAAAAACAAATTTATCATTAAATTCCATTTTAATTAACGCAAAAATACTATTTTTGAGTTAATTACCTCAAAATTTTGACTTTGACTTAAGCACCAAGGCCCAAGGGTCCAAAACTTCTTGAAATTCTCAATATTCCCTTGACCTGGGACCTTTAAAAATTCATTTTTTTAAGGACCAACGAATTTTGTCTTTGAAGAAATTTAACTTACCTAGGACTTAAAATTAATTAAATTTCTGGCTTAGGATTTTTAATTAATTTGGCCAAAAAATTTCATTAATCGACTGAGAGGGGATTTAATTATTTTTTTCCAACCCTCTTTACATAATATAAATACATTTAGACACATGAAGGGGGGGAAACCCATTCATATAATCCCTCAAGGAGGTACCCAATTCTGCGACTCAAGACATGATCTAGTAGACCAAGCAGCTTGTAATAAAATAGCCTAGCCAATTAGCTAGAATTATTCCCAAACCAATTTTAAAAAGACTCGATAGAAACACTAGGACTCACTTAGCATCTTGATGACAAAATCCACCCTAGCTTTGGGGTGAAGCTGGAGGGGAAAAATCTACCGATCACTTGTGTCGAAAAACACAAGCAAATCAGTGGGACAAAAACCCTCCTAGGATAGAAATCGTCACCAACATACTAGGCTTACCTAGGTTGTTACATACATGACGGTCTTACTTAAATCATTTACATCACAAACATGCAGAATGGGTTTACATCATTCATAAAACTGTTGATTGATGATGGAATCTAAATGGCGCGAACACGTCGAACATGATGAATCCCATTTGAAAAAATGGGGGTGTACTGCTATGGGGTCGTTGACAAAGTGTGGTCAACATCTGGCTCTACTTGGGGACACGTTGCTTCATTGGAGGAATGTGAGAATCCAGAATCTGTATCCAAGCAACACACAAAATTACATAAGTAGCGTCCATCCAAATATCATCATATAACATTAAACACATGAAAAATAAAAGATCTTCTACCATTTATTATTCTACTTAACATGAAAAGTAAATCTACTCTAACTACAAAATGAAATGCTGAAATAACAAGGTGTAAGGTTAGAGATACAATACAAAGGATGCCCTGTGGCATCAGATGTGTTCAATATAGTGCATACTGAGCATTTGCCTGCTTTCAAGCAAGTCTGTAGGCTGCTTTTCATATGTGCCATGTCCAATCTTGCTAATTGTAGGGTTCTGTCTTATCCGAGTGTCAAGCTTCTCTCAGCCATCAGACGAATCAAACTGCTTACTTCTTCTTTTATGCTTTTTTCTCGTCTTCTTAGTTGGCTGTGATGTCAGTAATGAGACTTTATTGTCCCTATCTTGAAAATGCTTGTACAAAACTTCTGATGAACCTGGAGTGTGAACGATCTTATTCTGAATATACTCTGTTAAAGGTGACACATAAGCTTGGTCTTTCTCAACGTCCTTTGTAGCCATAGTTAATTTTTCCTTAATGGGAAAAGTGACCTCCGTGTGATGAGATGGAAATTGCTTTAGCAAACTGGGAGGCCTATGATCTGTTGACAAATCTAACTTGGGTTGAAATTCTGCATGTGTGATCTTTCCATTTTTTCCAACTTATTTTGAATACCAATAATTTGATTATAATGCTTAACATTAACAACAGTAATTTCCTTCACATGACTCTCTTCAATAGTCAACAAATTGTGTTGAAGAGACATTTGATTAGAATGCTTAACTTCCATCATCTTTAACCTGTTTTCCATGACATTTATTTACTGTGCATGACTCTCTTCAATCGTCAACAATTTTCGTTCCGTGTGTTTTGTTGATTCATCATTATCTGCTTTCATGGCCATGAAGAAATTTTGCATATAGTTCATCTCTTTCTCATGATTTGCTTCCATGATCATCATCTTTTCCTCTAAGGCCAATAACTTGCTCTGCATAGAACCAATTTCCCTGGCATGATCCGCTATTATTTTTTCTTGGTTAAGTTCCATATTCTTAATATTTGAGCCTGGTTGGCCTCCATATTCTTGATTACCTGAGCTTGATTGGCCTCTATATTCTTGATTACCTGAGCTTGATTTAGCTGTATATCCTTAACCATCTGAATCAATTCGTTAACAAGATGCGTATTGTTGTCAACACTGATTTGAAAAGTTGTTTCTACTTCACCACTATCATGGATTTGTGTTGTCGTGGTACAAGTGGATTCATCGTGAGAACTGTTTGGAAATCTCCTGCTGATAGTTGAGTTCTCTACAAGATCAATTTCATTATTTTGCATAATACTGGGAGCACAAGGCAAGTCATCTTGTTTTATATATTTATCTTTAAAAGCATTGATGATGTCTTGTAAACAATACTCCTCAGGACAATTTCGAAACCAATCGATAGCATCACCTTTTCAGGAATAGCCAAAGATACGTATCTTGACATTTTCATGGTTATATTGTGAAGGACGACAATATTTATTTATAAAAAAAGTGACCATCTTTTGATGCTGTAGAGCAATGCCTAGATTACCACTTGAGAAAAAAGGCAATTTAGAAATGGCCTCTTCTGGCATGTCATGAAAGGTGTCATCCATGATGACCTGCTTAAAGGTTAAGTGGATGTTAGAGAAAGAGATCCGTGTTCAAGAATAGTCAAAAAGTCCTCAAGAAACGAGCTTCTTAGCAGGAACTCTTGTAAGAAATGAAATAATGGAGTCGCCATTTGAACATGAAACTAATTCTCAAACAGAAGAAATAATCGAGAGTAGCAGATGGATATCAGGGGGGATTCTTGTCTAGGAGTAAATAGATGAATAAGTGGAGTCGCCACCCAAACAAGAAGCCAACCGAAATGTCCAAGTGCTAAAGATACGATGATGAAATGATTAGTGAGATGATGAAAGATAAGATGATGAAAAGATGAAGAGATGAAATGATGCCAGAAAATGTGATGTCATGTGACAGGCTAATGAATGGCGAAAGAAGATTAGAAGATTAGAAAATGTCGTTAAGACCAAGGACAAAAAAACTCTATCCCCGGCAACGGCGCCAAAAAATGTTGTCGCACAAAATGTTTAGGCACCGCGACAACGGCTCAGATCGGGGGCTATCACCTTGATCCCCAATCTCTCTATCTATGCTGTCTCCTTGCAAGCTAAGGGTGGTAGACCCTAATAGAAATGAAGAAACAGAATTGGTTGAGAATCAACCAACTCAGGAGACATAGCTGAAAGACCAAGGACTTGATGAGATTAACAAGATTTCACAGATCCAATTATATTAAAACCAGTGCCTTATGGAGTTAAAAGATCCCGTTATGCAATTAAAGCCAAGTAAGTGATGTATAACTACTGCTATGAAAACACAAATGACCACAATGATATTTGATGAAACACTCTCACAATTATGCATTAACCATCTTCGATAAAGACATGCAATTTCTCATTTCTTGAAATATTTCCAAAATTAAATTAAACAATTAATTACCAATTTCAAGCAACTTAAAACCACAATTAAAGATAGCTCAAAAGTCATCAACCACGGCTAAGCATTAAACTTTGAACCAACGATTTAAGTTCGAGATAAAAAATATTATCATGAGGGTACCATCGAAATTAAATGTCAGATATTATCAATATTTCCAAATTTATAATGTTTCAAATAATTCCAATTCGAAAATCAAAATTTTTGAATAGTCAAACTTAGGATAAAAATTTAAAAGTTCACTTGACTATAAAAAATTTTGAGAATTTTTTTATATTTTATTATTATTTTTAAACAATATATAAAAATAAAACTAAAACTATGGATTTAAAACTAAATTTAAATCTAAAACAAAAAAGAAATTTAAAACTAAACTAATGCTACAATTAATTAAAATCTAAAAATCTAATGAAAATCCTAAAAGGAAGAATTTTTTATTTTTTGCTTTTGACTTTTTCTAAATCTAAAAAAAATGAAATTCTAAAAACAAATTAAAACAAAATTAAAACTAACTTTAATTAAAATCTAAAAAAACTAAAAACTAAACAAATAAAAACTAAAACTATAAGTTAATAAACCAAAATCGAATTTAAAAATAAACCTAAAACTAACGCTAACCCAACTTTTCAAAAAATGAATCTGATCAAAAAAAATTAAACGCATATACGTAAGGGTTTTGAAATTTATCATATGCGTTTATTTGTTTTTTGTTTTTGCAGGTCGACGGCAGGCTAAGGAAGACGGCTGGGATGTCGAGGGTAGAGGAGATGGGATTGACGGCATAAGAAGATAAATGCAGGACAGCAAGGAATGTGGTTGGACGTCGGTTAAGGAGGGGGGAGGATATGCAGCAGACGGCAGACAACAGAGGAGTGAAGAGGGGTCGAAGGGATGCGTAGGAGCAGAGAAAGAAGACGGACATCAAGGGAAATGCAAAGGAAAAGGCTAGACGGTAGAGATGAAGGGACGACGTTTTAGGAGGAAATAAAAGGAGGGCAGACGCAGAAAGAGGATGGCAAGGGAGAAAGGCAAGACAAAGGTAGCGACTTGTGCAGCGTTTTATGTCGGATGCAAATAAAACCTAAGCAAACCCAGTACATTTAAAATCGTCCAGCAGATTTGAATTTTTTCAACATTATCCAGATTTTTAGAATCACTGATTTAGATGCATCTGAGATCTTCTCCTTTGTATTCAGATCTGTCAGTAAAAGTGATCCTGAGGCCAAGATCTTATCCTCGGGGGTTAGATCTGGCTTAGATCTAAAAAAAAAAAAATTCTGAGAATCTCCTTGCAAACCTGCAAAACCAGAACATATCCAAAACTATGCACAAAAAAATAAATAAACCCTTACAACCTAGAGAATATTTACAAATTTACAGTGCTAATTTACAGATCATAAACCCTTTTGGCCAGATTTAAAACACTTCAGCACAATTCAGAAAATAAAATTTTAAAAGAGAGACACAAGCCCAATAAAGATCCCTCCAAAAACCGGAATTTAAGATAAGCTCGGGGATTTAGATCCGGAGGGCTCTTCAGATCTTATCCTCTAGGAGTCAGCTGGTCCAAACTAGGACTTCCCCAAACGCTTAGTTTTAAATCCGGAAAATTTCTGCAAACTTAAAGTTAAACTGTCAGATTAATAGAAAAATAGTGATAAAACATAAAATTTTCATGAGCTAGAGATAACAGTTAGCTCGATCCAATTAATATTTTTACCCTAGATCCAGTAGCCTGGGCAAGATACCTGTATCCAAAATTACTCTACAAGAGCCATTAATCAACAATCCATCAAAATAATCATCAGCAGAATATTAAGAACAAGTTTACCATAAAATGTTGAAGAGGAACACCACCATCAAGACAAAACCCCAAAGTCTTCGTTTGTATTATTTCAGAAAATATTACAGGAGAGCTTCAAGAGCGAGTGCACGATCGAGAGATCGGATGATTGAAACACTGACAAAGACCTCTAATTTATAAGATAAAATATCCAACGGCTAGTTCGGTTGATCCATGTCAAAATAATCTCGACCGTCGAAAATATTTGATCATCTTTTAATCTGGACTGTCGAAATTATAAATTTGAGGAAAAACGAATTTATCATTAAATTCCATTTTAATTAACTCAAAAATATTATTTTTGAGTTAATTACCTCAAAATTTTGACTTTGACTTAAGCACCAAGGCCCAAGGGTCCAGAACTTCTTGAAATTCTCAATATTCCCTTGGCTTGAGACCTTTAAAAATTCATTTTTTTAAAGACCAACGAATTTTTCCTTTGAAGAATTTTAACTTACCTAGGACTTAAAATTAATTAAATTTCTGGCTTAGGATTTTTAATTAGTTTGGCCAGAAAATTTAATTAATCGATTGAGAGATGATTTAATTATTTTTTTCCAACCCTCTTTACATAAGATAAATACATTTAGACACATGAAGGGGGAAAACCCATTCGTATAAACCCTCAAGGAGGTACCCAATTCTGCGACTCAAGACATCATCTAGTAGACCAAGCAGCTTGTAATAAAATAACCTAGCCAATTAGCTAGGATTATTCCCAAACTTCTTTTACAAAGACTCGATAGAAACACTAGGACTCACTTAGCATCTTGATGACAAAATCCACTCTAGCTTTGGGGTGAAGCTGGAGGGGAAAACTTTGTCGATCACTTGTGTCGAAAAACACAAGCAAATCAGTGAAACAAAAAACATCCTAGGATAGAAATCGTCACCAACATACTAGGCTTACCTAGGTTGTTACATACATGATGGTCTTACTTAGATCATTTACATCATAAACATGCAGAATAGGTTTACATCATTCATAAAACTGTCGATTGATGATGGAATCTGAATGGCGCGAACACGTCGAACATGATGAATCCCATTTGAAAAAATGGGGGTGTACTGCTATGGGGTCATTGACAAAGTGTGGTCAACACTGCCATTGCTGAGCTTCTGACCCATCTCCTCAACCCTCTTGGAGAGGTCTTGCACAGATTTTAGAAGAAGGTGAGCGAACTCCTTCTCCTCATTCCTCCCAACATCCGTGTGCGCCATCTCTCTCTCTTCGACCTCTGAAACATTATCAACCTGATCTGGAGTGATTTCGAGTCTTCTTTCTCTGCTCCTGTATCTCTTCCTCTGGTAAGTCATGTTTTGTCTATCTTCTAGTGTCATAAATTGTGTGCCCCATAGTTTGAGCCAAGTCTATGAGCTCTAATACCAATGTAATATCCCAAATTGGGATGAAACAGTAATATAAAGCAAAATAGACTAAGAACTACATCAACAAGGAAAACACCATTAAAACACAGATTTGGAGCCAAAATCATTGTTGAGCCATTTTATTCATATGCTGCGAAAGAGTACAAATGAAGTGCTGAAAAGATTGCACCTCGGCATGCTCAAGGCAGGATGAAGGACAACTCAAACCCAAACAAAAACTCCTACTGGAAATTGTTCTGCGTGGCACAATGACTACACTGCTTAGCCCAGAAAATGTTGCTGCTTGCTGTGTTCGCACTGCTGGTTAGGCTACCTCCTGTGCTAAAAAAATTCCAGGAATTGGACACTAGACTCTCCTCAATAAACCCACAAAAACCCGCGAAGTGTTTCCTGAAAGCTTAACCCCGGAAATTGGCCCTCTTGGGCTTGGCTCACCGCTCTACTGGGGAAATCGAACCATTGGATAAAACTCCTGGTAGATGCCTCTGAAATGCTACCAAAATCCCTGGTAGGAGGTGGCTAGCCTCTCCTCCAAATCTCTTGCTGAAACTCCTCTTCTTTCTACACTCCCGACACCCCACCAAAACTGTATTGCGAAATCACTACGCAATCTATGTTGCATCTGCATAGTCCAAGAAAAGGCTACGCTATCTCTGTTATTGTTACTGGGTAATTCCTCACAAAATGGCAGGATTCCTATTCTGAGCGGGCACTCAAAGTCCCCCGAAGCAGAGGTTGAGATCTCCGCTTGAAGATCTTGTTGACCACACTTTGTCAACTACCCCATAGCAGTACACCCCCATTTTTTCAAATGGGATTCTTCATGTTTGACGTGGTTGCGCCATTCAGATTCCATCATCAGTCATCAGTCGACAGTTTTTATAATGATGTAAACCCATTCTGCATGTTATGATGTAAATGATCTAAGTAAGACAGTCAATGTATGTAACAACCTAGGTAAGCCTAGTATGTTGTTGATGATCTCTATCCTAGGAGGTTTTTTGTCTCACTGATTCACGAAAGTGATCGGCAGAGTTTTTCCCTCCAGCCTCACCCCAAAGCTAGGGTGGATTTTGTCATCAGCATACTAAGTGAGTTCTAGTGTTTCTATCGAGTCCTTGTAAAAGTAGTTTGAGCTACTTGGTCTACTAGATCATATTTTGAGTCGCAGAACTGGGTATTTATTTGAGGGTCTATACGAATGGGTATTCCCCCTTCATGTATGTAAATGTATTATCTCATGTAAAAAAGGGTTGGAAAAATAATTATAATCCCCTCTCAGTCAATTAATTAAATTTTCTGGTCAATTAATTAATAAAATCTTAAACCAGAAATTTAATTAATTTAGGGTCCTAAGTTGGGATTAAATCTTTAAAGGCAAAATTTGTGGGTCCTTGGAATATGATTTTGAAAGCCCCAGGCCAAGGGAATATTGAGAATTTTAAGAAATATTGGACCCTTGGGCCTTGGTGGTTAAGTCAAGGTCAAAATTTTGGGGTAATTAACTCAAAAATAGTATTTTTGAGTTAATTAAAATTGAATTAAATGATAAATTCGTTTTTCCCCAAAATTTTAATTTCAACATTCCGGATTAAAAGATAATTAAATCTTTTGGACGGTTGAGATTATTTTGACGAGGATCATCCAAACTAGCCGTTAGAGATCTTGTCCTATAAATTTAGAGGTCTTTCTCATTTTTGAGTCATCCGATCTCAGGATCGTGCACTTGCTCTTAGAAGCTCTTGTAAACTTTTTTGAGGAATAAAGCTAAAGACTTTGGGGTTACAAATCTGGATGTTCCTTCTCAGATCTATGTGGTGAATTGTCTCTAAACTCTGCTACTTGGTTTCTTGCATTTTATGGTTGATGGCCTTCATGGATTAATCCGCATATAGGTATCTTATGCAGTTTTCTGGGTTTATAAAATAACATTCTGATTTTTCTGCAAAGGTCTCATGTTGTTTTCTTAAATCTCTATCGATCTAAGATTCGGATCTAAGTGTGCAGGGAAATTTTTTTTAAGATTGGGCGTCTGGGGAAGTCTTCGGTTGGACCAGCCGACTCCCAATAAACATAAATCTGATAAGCTCTTTATTTGTTAAATTCCGGGTCTATCTTACGATATTTGTGATTTTGCAGGGTTTCGAAGGCTTGTGCCTCTCACTAAAAACTTTAAATCTCTGAAAAATTGTGCTTAAATGGATTTTAAATCTGACCTTGAGGGTTTTAAACTTGTAAACTAGTTGTAAATTTGTAACTTTTCTGTAAGGGTTTAATGTTTCTTGACGTGTGTCTTCAGATCTGACTGATTGTTGCAGGTTATGGGTTCGAATCGAATTTTTTTTTAGATCTGAAGCAGATCTAGCCTCCAAAGGCCAGATCTGGTCTCAAATTGCTGCTGTGGGCGAAATCTGGGCGTTATTTTTAAGGAGCATTATAAATCTGAGCGTCATTTGATTAAAGCAGTGTATGAGATCAGGGTTTTAAAAAGAGATTTTAAATTTTTGTTGGACATCTTGAGTTATTCATTACGCAAACGCTGTTCTGTCTACTGCTGTTCTGTCACGCTGCATGACACTTCCATCGAATTCAGTCTTCTCAGCTCATTATTTTCCCATCGAAACCCTTCATTCCTCTCATTGCCCTCACTCGAGCACCGTCCTCATTCCCTTCTTCTGCCGTCCAGCACCGGCCTCTTCTATTGCTGTCGATTCACATTTTCTGCCCTCACGAAACGCGTGCATTCACAAGTTTGCCGCCGCAGCCATCCCTTCCTCTTTGTCGTCGACCTCCTTGCTGTTGGCCTTACTGCAGACGTCCTCCTCTTCGATCCCATCGTGCTCCTACTTCTCGATTTCAAACTGCACCTGCAAAACGACAAACTCAAACCATAAGAACGCACACATAAAATTCAAAAAGCCCTTACGCGTATTTTTTTTTAATTTTTGCTTTCACGTGGATTTGGTTTTGTTTCGTTTGGTTAGATTTAAATTTAAATTTCATTGTTGATAGCATGAGTTAGTGTTAGGTTTAAAAATTTGATTGTTTTATTTTGATGGTTTCAAGTTAGCGTAAGTTTTAGATTTAGTTTTAAATTCTAATTCTTCATTTTAGTTTAGTTTTATTTTAATTTGTTTAGTTTTATTTCATTTTTAGATTTGACTTAGTTTTAATGTAGTTTAACTTTAGAGTTTAATTTTAGTTTGTTTTAGTTTTAGAATATAATTTTAACTTTAGTTTTATTTAGAGTTTAAATTTAGATTTTTTTTAACTGGTTTTAGATTTAAAAAAAAAAATATATATTAAAATATTAAAAAAAAAAAAAAAAATTCAAATTTTCTGTGGTCAAATGAGCTTTGCAATCTTTATCTAAAGTTTTGACTATAGAAACATTTTCTGGATCGAAAATCTGGAAATATTGCGGGTATCTGGCATTTTTCATCTTGTGATAATATTGCTGTGGGTTTAAAATATTTTAATGCATGATTGTTGTATCTTTCATTGAATATCATTAATCGTGTTTTAATAAGCAGCAGTTAATCGTCACTTACTTGTTTATAATTGCATAACGGGATTTTGTTTGACTCAATAAGGTACTGGTCTTAACGTGATATCTAATCTAGATCTATGGAATCTCGTTCATTTTATAAGTATTTGATGTTTTAGCTGTGTCTCCTGGATTTGTCATCCTCATTCATAATAGGGTCTACCTCCCTTAACTTGCAAGGAGACAGTTTAAAGAGAGAGATTGGGGATAAGAGTGACAGCCCCCAATCTGAGCCGTTGTCGCGGTGCCTGGACAATCTGTGCGACAACATTTTTTGGCGCCGTTGTCGGGGATAGAGTTTTTCTGTCCTTGGTTTTAATGACATTTTATAATCTTCTGATCTTTCATCGCCATTCATTAGTCTGTCGCAAGGGATCACATTTTCTGGCGTCTTTCATCTCTGCATACTTTTATCGTCTTATCTTTCGTCATATCACTAATCATTTCATCATTGCATCTTTAGCACCTGGACATTTCGGTTGGCTTCTTGTTTGGGTGGCGACTCCACTTATTCATCTTTTTATTCCCAGACAAGAATCCCCCCCTGATATCCATCTGCTATCTCTCGATTATTTCTTCTGTTTTAGAATTAGTTTCATGTTCAAGTGGCGACTCCAGTTCTTTCATTTCTTACAAGAGTTTCCTGCTAAGAAGTTCGCTTCTTGAGGACCTTTTAACTATTCTTGAACATGGGTCTGTTTCTAAAATCTTAAAAACGACATCATGGATATTTTTGCCCCATGTAATTTTGCTAATATTCAGGGTTATCCCCATGATCTCCCTCAAATGGATAAATTACCTATCTTTCAAGGAAATGATGCAGTTAGTGTTAAATCTCATTTGTTTGCTTTCACTAACTGGTGGAATAGATTTGCAGTTGCAAATAATAATTTCGATGATGTAAAGATGAAAACTTTTGTTCTTACTTTCGGCGAGGATGTTGCTGAATGGTTTATGGAAAAGCCTGATAATTCATTCAATACTTTTGAATCCATTGTAACTGCTTTTAAGGAAAAGTATGGTGATAAAAGGGAAGATCGACATTTGGTAATAGAGATCAGTACCATAAAAAAGAAAGAGAATGAAACCACTGAAGAATTTAACAGGAGATTTAATGGTATTCTTAGAGAAATATCTCAAACTCATAAACCTCCTGATGGATCTCTTCTGAATTTTTACATTGATGCTTTTGATTCTGATACTTCATATGAGTTAAGGCGGGCTAAAACTGCAAATCATAAGGCTTGTCAATCTTTAGCTGAGGAGATTGAAAAAGATAAGAAAGCATCTGGAATGTCTGAAACTCCAGATTTTGATAGATCTTTGACAGATTCTAAGTTGAAAGAACCTCTAGAAGATGATGATGACCCTATGAAAAAGTGTAATATTCCTAATTAGCACCGCTAATTGGAATATTTGATTTTTGTATAGTTTTGCCGACTATAGTTAATTAATAAATAAAAGTGAGAAAAGGGGGGCTAACTCACTTAAATAAAATAAAGTGTTTCCCTAGTAGATGCAACGTTATAACTTAAGGGGGAGCCTTGGGGGTCCACACCACGTATGAGAGGAGGCTCACGTAGCCTCTAGACGCTTCTGCGCAGGCCCATGAGGAGCACGTGGGAGAGAGAGGGACCACGTAGGGTTTTGAGGAGGGCCAGCGTTATAAAAGGAGGGAGAGCTATCTCATTTGGGTATTATTGATATTGTTGATGATATTGAGCTAGACTTTTGTCTACTTGAGCACGCTGGCTGTTTAGTCGGTCTGCAGCACTGTTTAGTACGACTGAGTGTCTCCGGTCAGAGATCTCACCCTTGGCCTCGGGGGACTTCGAGTGCCTGCTCGGGCAAGGTTTTTCTTCAGTCTTTAGCAGGAGATTTGCAGGTGTTTTGTTTGGGAGTTTTGCTGAGGAGCTGAGCTTCATTGGGTGACTGCGCAGTCCTTGGAGGGAGGACGCAGTTTGACTTGGAGCTGTTCAGTGGTAGAGATTTCTGCAGGAGATTCAGGCCTATTCCGGTGTGGAGGTTCAGCGTTTATCATTTGGTGAGTTTCCTGAGGAGTTGTGGCCCCATTTTAGTCTATTTCAGTTGGTGTCTGCGCAGTTCTTGGAGGGACAGCGTTTTTCTAAGAGGAGGGTTTCTGGGGGTGATTTTCGGAGGTGGTCCGTTTTGTATATGGTTTCTGGGTTTTGTCCGGGGTGGTGAGTTCAGGTGGTCTACCAATTTTCAGCTCATTCCGGCAAGGGGATCAGCCCCTAGCTTCAGTTCATTCCAGCAGCAGCAGTTTACGGCAGTTTCTTCCAGCAGCTGGGATGCAGTTCTTGTAGCAGCCATTTCTTGTTTTTCTGAGAGGGTTCTTCACTTGCCTTGAGCAAGGATAGGTGCATTTATTCTGATTATCCATTGTATCTCATTATATTCTCAGATTAATAAAATGGCTTAGCATTTCCGGCATTTTTATGTGTATTTGCTTTATGTTCTATTTCCGGCATTTTCTATATTGTCGTATGCTTGTATTGCTGTCTATTTCCTATTGGGGATATTACAGTGGTATCAGAGCATAGTTCTGGCTCAGCCTGTGGAGCTGGCTATCTATGGCAAATATGAGGATCACAATGCCTACATTCTTACCGGAAGTACCGAGGCAACATGGTCGTATACCTCTTGAAGATTATTTCAGAGAATGGAAGTCCATGGGGGAAGACTTAAAAGCAATTTTGCCCTTCAAAGATTACTGTCAGCTCAGAGAGGATGGATTTTCTAGCATACAGAGTTCAGATTTGCAGCCACATGCATCGACAGTTGGGGCAGCCAACATTTTTGAGGATGGGACTCTTGTAGATCAAGGATCAAATCTCATTGCTACTATAGAGCAGCCTGGTTGCACTGCGCTGTGCAACATGGAAACACTCAAGGAGGAATCGAACCATCATTCTCATGAGCCATTGTTGGATTGTACATTGCACTTGGAGGATGAGGGCACACAGGATTGCAGGGAGTCTGAGGTTACACCTAGTGTGACACAGGATTCACCCTCATTGGAAACCTCCTTGGCCATGACGGTTGATGTGGTAGTGGAGAAGGTAGAGCCTACCTCAGTAGAGCCATCCATTGAGGTGATGATCGGAGTCATGTCCGAGTCTTCAGGTGGTAGCAGCACACGACAGATGGGTGAGGCATTAGGAGATATATCCACCTTCGATGAGGCACTAGCAGGTACAGAGGTATTGGATGATGGTCGCAGACAGCGGTATCATCGGCTTCGGACGGACCTTCGAGTTTTGAGAGAGAAGGCCATGTCAGTACGGGAGGCCATTTTGTTGCGGGACCAGGAGCTGGAGGGTATGAGAGTGACTTGTGCCAAGTCGGCGGCCAAGTTGGTCCGCATTGGGGAATGACTGGATTCCCTGATGGTACAATCAGAGAGCACGTTGGAGCGTCAGATCATTCCCCTTCAGGCATGCATGGATGGGACTAGCAGTGTTGTTGGGTCATCTCTTCCCGTTGGAGAGAGAGAGGCAGAGCCACCTAGTCAGATCTCATATGTTGACTTGGATAGCGGTATGAGACGATCAGAGTTGCACAGGGTACGACATCCACATGTTGAGGTTGGATGGCGAGAGATTTTGAGTTGGTACTCGGTGGAGCGGGCTATGGAGATAGTGATGGATCCGAGTGTAGCTCAGCAGGATTTTCTATGCATGGGGAATACAGGAACCCCAGATTGGCATTGGGATCTAGGTGGGATCACCTACCGTTTCCCAGGCAGGTCGGCTGACTATGCCTTGGAGAGTACAGTTGGCCTAGTAGTAGGGCATGTGCAGTTTTGGTCAGCTCCAGTGGCCAACCAGTTTATGGGCAGACTCCCTAGGTTGTCTTGGCATGACATTCATACACGGGATCACGGGGTGGTCAACACACCTTGGCAGGAGCTCGTCGAAGGAGGTGGCATTGGCAGGCCACCAGATGGCACCTTGTATGGGGCCAAGGATTCTTCACCTTTGTGTGGGGCACAGAGGACGCAGCGGAGCCGAGCAGTGGTGGTAACACTACTGACACACAGGGGGATTCACTTCTCGGACCCCTTGAGGAGGATTTGGAGTGATGATCCTTTCGTCGGCAGGTATAGTGATACGACGGTGGAGACGATGTTACCGATTGGTGGTAGTTCGACATGTAGGGGCACAGCTCTAGGTCATCACATCCAGGGATGTGTGGGAGCCTCTAGCATTGAGCGGTGGATTGCCGGTGGACATGGAGTAGCATGGTGGTGTACCATAGTGTGTGGGACTGCATTGTGGAGTAGGAGTATCCTACATCACATTGAGAGCATGCGGAGAGTGGCCGATGCCTGGACACAGTCAGGGCACGAGACGGTACAGGGTGCTACAGCAGTAGCACATGGTATCCAGCAGCATACCGAGGTATGTCTCAGTGTGCAGTGGCATGTTGAGGAGTATATGGATGATCAGTGGTATGCGAGGGCACACGGTACTGCACAGCAGGGTCTTAGAGCATTTCTTCCAGAGAGACTCATGGACAGGGACATCGGGCTTACCTTTGGTAGTAGTTCACCCAGGATCGATGGAGATACAAAGGAGCGATACTTGGCGGTATCTGTGGGGACTCACACACCTGACTCGCTTCGACATCACTCACAGGTACAGCTGATTATGTTCTTGACCTTTGGCACTTTGGGCGTGAGCAGCAGGGTACGCGAGGTTCACCCTAGATATTTGGATGACACTCAGTACACTAGGCGAGAGACTTGTCAGCAGTGGCACTGGGTTGGTGTGCTAGTTGACAGCCACAGGTTGGGGGATGAGATGATCCTTTGCAGAGGTGGTGCATCAGTCATCACTGAGCCTACGCTTGGGGAGCAGGTCATGAGGGAGACATGCATCACTTTTCCCTCACGGCATGTCGAGAACATGCGTGGGCAGAGGATACTGGGTACAGCAGAGGTAGCATCCCAGTATGTGTTTGGGCTCCAGACACTGTATCGACACTTTATCGAGAGGATGGGTGGCATGTTCGATGTAGATGAGATGGCGGAGGTAGAACAGGAGGGCATTCCTTCTGTATGCCAGGGTGAGGACTCTCTTTCATATGAGTCCATAGGATCAGTTGAGGTTGCTTCTGTGGAGCAAGAGCAGTCATGTAGGCATGATGACAGTAGATTGCAGCCGTATTACAGTGTGCAGGGTGAGCAGTCAGGGGACTGTATAGGAGATACTCTGGGTGATGAGTCACTTGTGACGCTTCAGCTAGAGCAGCACATGATGGAGCCTGAGTCAGCAGAGAAGGATACTATGGACATCAGGCATGACATTCCCTTGGGTGAGGTCCAGATGGGTGCCCACATTGAGCCTATGATGGATATGTGGCTAGCATTGGGGTCATCCTTTGAGGTGGAGCAGTCAGATGCACAGACACCGAGTACCGTGACAGCAGCTACAGATCCATATCCTTTGGAGATGTTGGAGGTAGATGTGATAGTTTGGCAGTGGGAGATGATTACGGGTTGGCGGCAACCTTCCAGGCATGTTCCACATGCAGTTGTTGTTGCTACATCAGATGCTTCCTCCAAGATGGACTGGCAGGAGATCATGAGTTGGTACCCTCTTGATGGTACGGTATTCTTCGTAGGGAGCACAGTGGAGCAAGGGCCCTTGGACATAGTAGATGTTACAGATCCCAGTCGGCAGGAGGGCACCAGTTGTCGTTACTTCAGGACTCCTTCCCAATTTCAGGAGAGCAGGATCAGCATGGGATTGAGTCTTGACTTGGATTGGAGAGAGGTGATGAGTTGGTATGCAGTTGGAGGGGTAGCATATGCAGCTACAGGTACAACGCAGCAGGAGCCCAGGAGCATTGATGCTTATTGGTGGTCTTCACCTCTTAGAGCATTAGTCATAGCCAGAGGCAGTGCACGGTCCGAGCCGTGGGACTTGGGCGATTATTGGCCATGGTGGCGATGGGATCCGGGGGGATTATTGGTTGACCGGTACTGTGAGAGGCCAGTTTGGGATCCTGGCATTGAGATATCCCTTCGTATCAGGGTGATGCAGGAGACAGAGAGGTTTCAGTGGGACCCAGGCACATTTTGCAGTATCGGTGGGGAGCATCAGCTAGAGAGTAGGCTTGTTCAAGCGTTGCTTGAGGACAAGCAATTTTTGTCGGATGAGGATGCCACTTGGGAGAGCGAGCAGATTTTACAGCATCCATCACTTCAGTTGCTTGAGGACAAGCAACATTTTGCCGGGGGAGACTGTAATATTCCTAATTAGCACCGCTAATTGGAATATTTGATTTTTGTATAGTTTTGCCGCCTATAGTTAATTAATAAATAAAAGTGAGAAAAGGGGGGGCTAACTCACTTAAATAAAATAAAGTGTTTCCCTAGTAGATGCAATGTTATAACTTAAGGGGGAGCCTTGGGGGTCCACACCACGTATGAGAGGAGGCTCATGTAGCCTCTAGAAGCTTCTGCGCAGGCCCATGAGGAGCACGTGGGAGAGAGAGAGGGACCACGTAGGGTTTTGAGGAGGGCCAGCGTTATAAAAGGAGGGAGAGCTATCTCATTTGGGCATTATTGATATTGTTGATGATATTGAGCTAGACTTCTGTCTACTTGAGCACGCTGGCTATTTAGTCAATCTGCAGCACTGTTTAGTGCGACTGAGTGTCTCCGGTCGGAGATCTCACCCTTGGCCCCGGGGGACTTCGAGTGCCTGCTCGGGCAAGGTTTTTCTTCAGTCTTTAGCAGGAGATTTGCAGGTGTTTTGTTGGGAGTTTTGCTGAGGAGCTGAGCTTCATTGGGTGACTGCGCAGTCCTTGGAGGGAGGACGCGGTTTGAGTTGGAGCTGTTCAGTGGTAGAGATTTCTGCAGGAGATTCAGGTCTATTCCGGTGTGGAGGTTCAGCGTTTATTATTTGGTGAGTTTCCTGAGGAGTTGTGGCCCCATTTCAGTCTATTTCAGTTGGTGTCTGCGCTGGTCCTGGAGGGACAGCGTTTTTCTAGGAGGAGGGTTTCTGGGGGTGATTTTCGGAGGTGGTCCGTTTGGTATATGGTTTCTGGGTTTTGTCCGGGGTGGTGAGTTCAGGTGGTCTGCCGATTTTTAGCTCATTCCGGCAAGGGGATCAGCCCCTAGCTTCAGTTCATTTCAGCAGCAGCAGTTCACGGCAGTTTCTTCCAGCAGCTGGGATGCAGTTTCTTGTAGCAGCCATTTCCTGTTTTTCTGAGAGGGTTCTTCACCTGCCTTGAGCAAGGATAGGTGCATTTATTCTAATTATCCATTGTATCTCATTATATTCTCAGATTAATAAAATGGCTTAGCATTTCCGGCATTTTTATGTGTATTTGCTTTATGTTCTATTTCCGGCATTTTCTATATTGTCGTATGCTTGTATTGCTGTCTATTTCCTATTGGGGATATTACAAAAAGTTAATGCAAAAATTTGAAAGCATGGAGCTTAATCATACTAAGAAACTTGAAAGCATGGAGCTTAATCAAGCAAAATTAATCTCTGACCATGCTAAGGAAATAAGTATCTTACAGACTAGGTTGGTTCAAATGGAAAGGGCTCAAACGCAGAATTCCCAACCTAGAAATAATAATGCTTTGCAGAAAAGAGGCCTATCTTATGAGCAGAGACTGACAAATCAACTTGAGTTCGCAAATCTTGTGGATGAAGTTCCTCCTTATTGTAGAGCTTGTAATGATCTTCATGAAGAGGCTACTTGTCCCATTGTCAAAAGGATCATAACTAGTAGAATGGCAAGGTCAAGTCATCAAATTAATGTTGTTGGTAAGGACTATCACATGCATATAGAAGATCATGAAAGTCAGGTTAAGGAACCAGCTCAGATGATTAAGGATGAGCAACACAATCATATGCAAATAATTCAAAGCATGGAAAACAGATTAAAGATCATGGAATTTAATCACTCCAATCAAATAATTTCCATGGAAGAAAAACATGTTAAGGAAATAAATGTCATGGAAAACAGGTTAAAGATAATGGAAGTTAATCATTCTAATCAGATGTCCATCATGGAAGCAAGACACACCCAGGAAATGAATACCATGAAGGAAAATCACTTGTTGGAAATGAGTTCCATACAGGAAAGGTTGGAAAAAATGGAAAAATTACATATACAAAAGTTTCAGCCGAAATTTGATTATGAAGATTCATCAACAGATCATGAGACTTCTTGTCTGCTAAAGCCATTCCCATCTCATCATACAGAGGATTTAACTATGGTTTCAAAGGATGTTGAGAGAGACCAAGCTTATGTGTCACCATTGACAGAGTATATCCAGAATAATATTGGTCACGATCCAGGTTCTTCAGATTTTTTGTACAAACATCTTCAAGATGAGGACAAGGAGTTTACAGTGGTCTCATTGCTAACATCGCAACCCACTCAGAAGAAGAGAAAGAAGCAAAAAAGAAGTAAGTGGTTTGATTCGTCTGATGGTCGAGAGCAGCTTGATATTTGGATAAGACAGAGTCCTACATTATGCAAGATAGGCCATGGCACATCTGAAAAGCAGCCTACAGACTTGCCTAAAAGCAGGCAAATGCTCAGCATACACTATATTGAGCACATCTGATGCCACAGGGCATCCTTTGTATTGTATCTCTAACCTTACACCTTGTTATTTCAGCATTTCATTTTGCAGTTAGAGTAGATTTACTTTTCATGTTAATTAGAATAATAAATAAAAGAAGAGCTTCTATTTTTCATGAACTTAATGTTATATGATGATATTTGGATGGACGCTACTTATGTAATCTTGTGGGTTGCTTGGATGCAGATTCTGGATTCTCACATTCCTTCAATGAAGCAACGTGTCCCCAAGTAGAGCCAGATGTTGACCACACTTTGTCAACTACCCCATAGCAGTACACCCCCATTTTTTTAAATGGGATTCGTCATGTTCGACGTGGTTGCGCCATTCAGATTCCATCATCAGTTGACAGTTTTATGAATAATGTAAACCCATTTTGCATGTTATGATGTAAATGATCTAAGTAAGACCGTCAATGTATGTAACAACCTAGGTAAGCCTAGTATGTTGTTGATGATTTCCATCCTAGGAGATTTTTTGTCTCACTGATTCACGTAAGTGATCGGCAGAGTTTTTCCCTCCAACCTCACCTCAAAGCTAGGGTGGATTTTGTTATCAGCATGCTAAGTGAGTCCTAGTGTTTTCTATCGAGTCCTTGTAAAAGTAGTTTGAGTTCCTTTGTCTACTAGATCATATTTTGAGTCGCAGAACTGGGTATTTATTTAAGGGTCTATACGAATGGGTATTCCCCCTTCATGTATGTAAATGTATTATCTCATGTAAAGAGGGTTGGAAAAATAATTAAAATCCCCTCTCAGTGAATTAATTAAATTTTCTGGTCAATTAATTTAAAAAATCTTAAACCAGAAATTTAATTAATTTAGGGTCCTAAGTTAGGATTAAATCTTTAAAGGCAAAATTTGTGGGTCCTTGGAAAATGATTTTGGAAGCCCAGGCCAAGGGAATATTGAGAATTTTAAGAAATTTTGGACCTTTGGGCCTTGGTGGTTAAGTCAAGGTCAAAATTTTGGGGTAATTAACTCAAAAATAATATTTTTGAGTTAATTAAAATTGAATTAAATGATAAATTCGTTTTTCCCCAAAATTTTAATTTCAACGCTCCGGATTAAAAGATAATTAAATCTTTTGGACGGTTGAGATTATTTTGACGAGGATCATCCAAACTAGCCGTTAGAGATCTTGTCCTATAAATTTAGAGGTCTTTCTCATTTTTGAGTCATCCGATCTCAGGATCGTGCACTTGCTCTTAGAAGTTCTTGTAAACTTTTTTGAGGAATAAAGCTAAAGACTTTGGGGTTACAAATCTGGATGTTCCTTCTCAGATCTGTGTGGTGAATTGTCTCTAAACTCTGCTACTTGGTTTCTTGCATTTTATGGTTGATGGCCTTCATGGATTAATCTGCATATAGGTATCTTATGCAGTTTTCTGGGTTTATAAAATAACATTCTGATTTTTCTGCAAAGGTCTCATGTTGTTTTCTTAAATCTCTATCGATCTAAGATTCAGATCTGAGTGTGCAGGGAAATTTTTTTTTTTAAGATTGGGTGTCTGGGGAGGGAAATAAACATAAATCTGATAAGCTCTTTATTTGTTAAATTCCAGGTCTATCTTACGATTTTTGTGATTTTGCAGGGTTTCGAAGGCTTGTGCCTCTCATTAAAATTTTAAATCTCTGAAAATTGTGCTGAAACGATTTCAAATCTGACCATGAGGGTTTTAAAGTGTAAACTAGTTGTAAATTTGTAAATTTTTTAGGACTGTGAGGGTTTAATTGTTTGATGGTGTGTATATCTTCAGATCTGGCTGTCTTTTGCAGGGTAAGGGTTTAAATCAGAATTTTTTTTTTAAAGATCTGAGGCAGATCTAGCCTCCAAAGCCCAGATCTGGCCTCAAACTGCTACGGTGGGCAGGATTTGGCATCATTTGATTTTGAGGAGCATAATAAATTTGAACTTAAGTGAAGAAATTTTAAAAGTTGTTGGGCGTTTGACTGTACTGGTTTTATTTTTAAATCGCTGCCTCTGCCCCAGCGTTTATCTGAGTCCATATTCCTCTGCTGACGATTTCCAAAGCTGCTCCGACCTTCTTCACGCCATATTCTTCTCCATCTTGCAAACCATCAATCCGTTGTCTCTTCCGTCCAGCTCTTCGTTCTCTCTAACGCTGCCCTTGTCTTCTTCATCGTTCACACTGCTCTGTCCTTTCTCCTTAGTGTCGGTCTTACTCGCTGACAGTCCCACGTTTCTTCCTCTTCTGCCGCTACACCCTGCCTTCGACCTGCACACACAATACAACAACAACAAAAAAAATCACGCGGACGTCAAACCTCAAAGCCCGTTGTTCATTTTTTGGTACGGATTTCTCATGTTGACCCCGTCTCCTCTTCTCGCCTTCCGTCGTTTCCCAACCTGCAGAGAATTCAAGCAGTGAAAAACGCACATACAAAATCCGAGTAACCCTTGCGATTTGTTTCATCGTGGTTTCATTTTTTTTATTTTGTATATAGTTCACGGTTTTCGTTTTAATTTTTTTAGCTTTTTGTAATGATTAGTGTTAGTTTGTAGAATTCAATAGTTTTATTTCATTCGATTTGTTCAAAATTCTAACTTTTCATTTTAATTTAGTTTTATTTTAATTTGTTTAGTTTTATTTCATTTTTAGTTTTAACTTAGTTTTAATGTAGTTTAACTTTAGAGTTTAATTTTAGTTTTAGAATTTAATTTTAACTTTAGATTTTTTAATTGGTTCTAGATTAGAAAAATAAAAATAATAAAAAAAATATAAAAGTTTCAAAATCCTAAAAATCTAGAAAATACAAAAATATAAAAATTTTAAATTTTTCCATAGTCAAATGGGCTTTTGAAATTTTTTTATCTAGAGTTTTGACTATAGAAACATTTTCTGGATCGAGATTGATTGGAGCATCATAAATCTGGAAATATTGTCAATGTCTAGTGTTTTCATCTTGTGATAATATTGCTGTGGGTTTAAAATATTTTAATGCATGATTGTTGTATCTTTCATTGAATATCATTAATCGTGTTTTAATAAGCAGCAGTTAATCGTCACTTACTTGTTTATAATTGCATAACGGGATTCTGTTTGACTCCATAAGGCACTGGTCTTAACGTGATATCTAATCTAGATCTGTGGAATCTCGTTCATTTTATAAGTATTTGATGTTTTAGCTGTGTCTCCTGGATTTGTCATCCTCATTCATAATAGGGTCTACCTCCCTTAACTTGCAAGGAGACAGTTTAAAGAGAGAGATTGGGGATAAGAGTGACAACCCCCAATCTGAGCCGTTGTCGCGGTGCCTGGACAATCTGTGCGACAACAGATCTCATGTGCTAAACAACACTGCAGATTTGGCTCTCCAGCTCAAGCATGCTCAGTCAAAATGACAAAGAGAAATAAGTTGAATGAGTGACAAATGAGCCTTCCCTCTTTCATTTTGTCCATTGAGGCCCAACGTATTCCTTGGGCCCCACCTTGGCCTGCGTTGCCTCTCCTTGGGCCAACCACTTACTGCCTTCCTCCAGCCAGTCATACGCTGTCCTCTTTGTGCCTCTCGACGTTGCCACCTAAGGCCAATTTGACCCCACCACTAGAGCTGCAATTTTCCCTTAGGGACTTTAGGAAAAGGCCTTTATTTGGCTTAAGTATTCTTTTTTTTTTGTGCTAGGAGAATCGGCAACTGCAACAGTATCGTACTCGTGTGACGTGGGATCGAATCCCGCTGGCTACACCTACAGACCTAGGAGGAACCACCACACCCACCATACCGGCCCTCGGGCTATCCGAGACTCAAACTCGTGACCTGCACAGTGGCATGAATGCCTTGGCAAGCGTCCGCTGGCCACGAGTCCAAACTCTGATGGGCGGCTTAAGTATTATTAGTAGGTCCCCTACCCATTTTTATTTTTGCCCAACATTAGGAAATGAAAAAAATTAACCAAAATTAATATTCCAATTAGCTGACTGCCAATTTGGAATATTACATAGGATTCCTGAGTTGACGGAATTTTCACAACCTTCACTACATAAAAAATACTTATGAAACAAGAGCTGAGAAAGAAGAAATAAATATACACAATTGACACCGTTGTTTTTGGACAAATGTCCCTAGAAAAATCCGATGCGGGAAAACCGGTGTTGCAGCTGAGGGTTTTTATTATTAAGTAGTAGTTTTGAATACAATCTAGGATGCCTTATTGGCCATCTATACAGAGAAAATAACTGGTAGAGAGTTAGTGAGAAAATGACCTCGCACTATCACTGATGAACCGACACTGATCCAACCCCAAACTGGCAAACCCCAAGCTGCCTCTACGTAGTATCTGCGCAATCACTGCATTGTTCTGTGTCACAATTGATAGGGACTGCGTCACTCCCTTGGCTGATCGATTTGTTGGCTGGATGCTCCAATATCTGGCCCTCCGGTCTCACACCCCGGCTCCTAGCACTAGAACTGGACTTCTCCTCAACAGCATTGCGGATCTCCACTCAGACTCTGTGTTGCCTCTGCGCTGCCTCTCTGGATCTCTCTTTGCCTCCTTTGCGTTGTACTCTCCGGATCAGGAAAATGATAAATCTTCCACTGGAAACTATCCCTGCCCCTCACTGCAAGAATCTCCTCAATGATCTCTCTGGCTTCTCTGCGCTGCTCTCTTGAGAAATCGACCTCTTGATCACGCTCGATGTGTCTTCCAAATGCCCATCGAAGTCCTTATAATCTTCTCGTTGAAAAATCAATGGCTCAGATTAAAACATAATCAAGGGCTAAGATTAACTTGACTTGATCTTCATCTTTTTCTAGAAGATTCACACCGAGTTCTATTAATACCCTTTAACTATTTTAATTTCCCAAGTTTAAACTTAGGCATCTTAAATAATTAATTATTTTAATAAAACTCTCTTTGGGAGGAATTTTCCAAAACGATTTTTGGGTATTCTAGAATACATGTGTCCTAGCCTCCCTGCAAATTTTGAGGCTTAGAGCACATCCGATTGTTGATTTTTGGGTAGCATTGTATGTGCTCTAGCTCCAAAATTTTGTGGAGGGGCTAGAACACATGAGATCTCCAAGACCAAAAAATCGTTTGGAGAAATCCACCCGAAGCTTAAGTTATTCAAATAATTAATTATTTTAAATGGAGCCTAAGTTAAAACTTAAGTAAATAAAATAATTAAAGTGAATTAATTTAAATGTGGTTGAGAATGTTCTAAGTGATGAAGATCAAGTCTTTTCTAATCTTAGTCGTCGATTAGAGATTAGATCACGACCGTTGATTCATCAATAGAAAAGTATAAAGGAAAGCTCGAGGGTCAGTTCGAGAACACACACAGTGACTGAATTTAGAGATTGAATTCTTCTGATGGAGCAATGCTCGGACGAAGATCAAATCTGAGTAATTCAGTAAAGTGAGGGGCAGTTCGGCAACCGGACTTCAATCCAAGGCCGAGAATACAAGTGCAGAGAGGCAGATCCGCACCAGGAGAGACAACACAACCCTTGAAAGAGTGACGTAGAGCCAGCAGGGCTCACGCAGAGCCAGAAGGGTGACGCAGACCCAGACGGGGTGACACAGTCACTTGAGCAGTTGCGCTGGGGTTTCTGTGAGGCAAATTGGGCAGCCATTTAGTAGATCAATTTCTAAGCCGGGAGGGCTCACGAGGAGGGTGACACAACCACTAGAGGTGGTGACGCAATCTCAGCGCAGAGCTTGCTACAGCCATCGCTACACAGCACTGGGGACAGTGCAGTCACCTGTGGGGTTTCTTCATTCTGCTGCTGGATCAGCCGAAATATCTGTCTCCGAATAGAGGTACTTCTGCCGAGGATTTTCTCTATTGGGTAGCCGGATTTGGCACCCTAGATTGTATTAAGAAATCTGCATAATAATATAAACCCTTAGAACTGTTGCATCGGTTTTCCCGCATTGGGTTTTTCCTGGGACATTTGTTCGAAAATAAGTGTCCTTTGTCTGAATGCTTCATTTATTTTTCAGTACTTGATCTTTATAGTTATGTAGGCTGCATTGTATTTACATTAATATTTTCTTGATGTATTCAAAAAATAACTTGTTAAATTAATGAAAACAAGTAGGTAATGTAAATTAGATTTCTGTAGTAGGATTTATGTAACTTAGATTCATAAATTTTCACATGGTATCGAAGTTGTTGTAGATCAAGTAGAGCTGAAGCCATCAATGAAAGGACAAAGAAAAATTTGCTGCAGAAAGGCAGTTGTCCCGAATGACAGCGTTGAACCCGAAAGAGGCACAGGAAGGGCTGACATAGTCACCATAGAGGTTCACGCAGAGCCTACGTCAGTCAGCTAGGGTGATGTTGTAGCTGCAGCAGAGGCATCACAATGTTTGTTGTGCTAGTGCAGAGGTTTTGAGCCTCAAATTTTTCCGGTTGCCATGGCTGGAAGTGCAGTTCGATTTTCATCTGGAGTTGTTGGTGGGGCATTGTTTCTATTGGTGCAGAACAATGTCTAGTGGGGCAGTGACAAAGTAGAGGGAAGCATTTCCTTAGAAGACTTCTTGCCAAGAAGTCTAGATCAAGTGTTGATCAACATGAAAGAGTGATCGGAGAGGAGTGTTTTAACATCAGTTGGCAGAAGGATTTTCGTAAAGGAAATTGATTTTCAGAGGGAGCTTGTTCCTTAAAGGGTTTCTAGCGCCAAAGAAGCCTAGATCTGAGTTTTGCTGGGGCAGCAAGAAAATAGGGAGAAGAGAACCAGTTCGACATTTTCTTGTTAAGAAGAGATGGCCACACATGGACTGAGGGATCAGGACAAGTTGGATGAAGCATCCAACTTTGTCATCTGGAAGGCCAGAATCCTGATAGTTTTGGATGAACATCGCATTAAGGATCATGTCTTGAATGCAGTTGTTGTCCTTGTTGATGTTGATCCTCTCAAGAAGTACGAAGAGGCTCAAGCGAAGGAAAAACGCATGATCATGGACAAAGTCAAGGATCATCTAATCCCACATATTGCTGAGAAGAACACAACAAGGGAAATGTGGACTTCCTTGACCACTATGTACCAGGGAACTTCTGTCTAGCGGAAGATGTTTCTTGATAATCAGTTGAGACTATTTCAGATGCAGAAGGGAGAAGAGATCGACCCCTTCCTTATCAGATTGCAAGCGATCCGAGATCATCTAGCTTCCATAGGGGATACTCCAGATGATTGTCTTATGGTTAGGACTACCCTGAATGCAGTCTCTAAAGAGTGGGAGAACTTTGTCCAAGGCATTTTGGGCAAAGTAGCTCTTCAACAAGAAGAGATCAGAAGGTTGACCAAGGCCGGAAACAACAGTACGGGGATCAAAGTCAAGAAGGAGTAAGAGGAAGATGCAGCTCTCGCCTCGAAGGGACAACATGGGTACCAGAGAAGGAAGAAGAAGGACCTCTCGAAGGTCAGATGCTTTAGGTGTGGAGAATTGGGACATTTCGCCACACAATGCCCTCAGAAGAAGAAGGGAAAAGAAGAATCTGACTCGAAGGCTGCTGTAGTGAAGGATGATGATGATTGTGCCATGAGTGCTCATGTGCCTCGGGAGAAGAGGTGGGGCGACATTGATCTACAGTTCTTTGGGTAGCATAATGCAACATTTGAGAGGGAGCTGCAGTACATATGAGGCAGTGACAAGTGGCAGTGTCATGGGCAGTGGTACAGAAGGCAGCAACGCAGTGGATGAGGGGCAGCAGTCGAGCATCAGCAGCGTAGAGTACCGATGCCATTGATCAGGGTGATGCTTCTGGTGAGAAGTATTGCTAGAGCACATTCCTCGCTAAGAGGTAGTGTTGATTTTTAGGTAGCACCGGATGTGCTCTAGCTCCAAAATTTTGTGGAGGGGATAGAACACATGAGATCTCTAAGCCCCAGAAATTGCTTGGAGAAATTCCACCCGGAGCTCAAGTTATTCAAATAATTAATTATTTTAAATGGAGGCTAAGTCAAAACTTAGGGAAATAAAATAATTAAAGTGAATTAATTTAAATGTTGGTGATAATATTCTAAGTGATGAAGATCAAGTCTTTTCCAATCTTAGCTGTCGATTAGAGATTAGATCACGACCGTTGATTCATCAACAGGAAAAGTATAAAGGAAGGCTTGAGGGTCGGTTGGAGAACACACATAGTGACTGAATTTAGAGATTGAATTCTTCTGAAGGAGCAGTGATCGGACGGAGATCAGATCTGAGTAATTCAGTGCAGTGAGGCAGTGGGACTTCAGTCCAAGGTCGAGAATACAAGTGCAGAGAGGCAGATCAACACCAGGAGAGACAACGCAGCCCTTGAGAGGGTGATGTAGAGCCAGCAGGGCTCACGCAGAGCCAAAAGGGGGACGCAGATCCAGAGGGGGTGACACAGTCACTTGAGCAGCTGCGCTAGGGTTTCTGTTAGGCAGATCAGGCAGCCATTCAACAGATTGGTTTCTGAGCTGGGAGGGCTCATGAGGAGGGTGACGCAGCCACTAGAGGAGGTGACGCAGTCTCAACGCAGAGCTTACTACAGGCATCCCTGCGTAGCATTGGGGACAACGCAGTCACCTGTGGGGTTTATTCATTCTGCTGTTGGATCAGCCGAAATATCTGTCTCCGAATAGAGGTACTTCTGCTGAGGATTTTCTCTATTGGGTGAGCCGGATTTGGCACCCTATATTGTATTAAAAAATCTGCATAATAATATAAACCCTCAGAACTGCTGCACCGGTTTTCCAACATTGGGTTTTTCCGGGGACATTTGTCCAAAAATAAGTGTGTCCTTTGTCTGAATGCTTCATTTATTTTCAGTACTTGATTTGTATAGTTGTGTAGGCTGCAGTGTATTTACATTAATATTTTCTTGATGTATTCAGAAAATAACTTGTTAAATTAATGAAAACAAGTAGGTAATGTAAATCAGATTTCTATAACTTAGATTTAGAAATTTTCACACCGATGCTACTAGAAATCAACACTCCCTCTTAGCGAGGAATGTGCTCTTGTAATGCAACCTGCTAAAACCTCACCCCGACTCTATAACATCTCTCTTTGCGTTGTTGATGTCTGACACCACTGCCCACCAACTACTGCGCAAATGCTGCATCTGTGCTACGGTTGATCCTGCATGCTACTGCCAACTGAATCTGCACTGCAACTTTGCTGTTGTTGCAACATAAAAACATCCAAAATACTGAACCAAAGGTGTTCATCATGATGCATATGTTATTGGAGTTTTGATTGTTGCTAGTCTCTGCGCTGACCCTCTGAAGCCTCTGCATTGTTGCTGACTCTGCATTGTGCCAACTGCACTGCTACCAACTCTGCTCTGCGCTGCTCAGTCTCTGGCGCTCCTAGCCAATGCAACTATCACTCTGACACTCCTTTGTACCAACTGACATTGGTCCATCCTGCTACTTCTGATTTGGGATCCCGTAGTAAGGTATTGATCCAAGAGGTGGACTCCTCAAGGACCCTGCCCATCTACAGTTATTTTGAACTACAGTACTAGATCATCCCACCTATCCCCTGGAGGTATTTGGGCAATCATGGCCAACTCCTCCTCGATCCTAGCGGTTGCAGCCTGCGGATCATGTTTCTCGTCCCTGTCCTTCTTCATGAGAGGACACTGTGTAGCGTAGTGACCAAACTCACCACACCAGAAACACTTGATCTTTGAGAAGTCCTTCTTCTGTCTCTGCTGCTCCTACTGCCCCTTCGATGCAAGGGTTGCATTCTCCTCCTCCCCCTTGGTATTCGTCCCACTGCTGCTGCTACCATTAATTTTTCACTTGACTAAGTCTCGCCTCATCTCTTG
Source organism: Pinus albicaulis (assembly GCA_034641835.2). Classification (NCBI taxonomy): domain Eukaryota; kingdom Viridiplantae; phylum Streptophyta; class Pinopsida; order Pinales; family Pinaceae; genus Pinus; species Pinus albicaulis. The sequence goes on along the minus strand of CM076584.1, from coordinate 464,113,522 downwards.
CTGTTGAAGAGCAACCCACATCCCTTCCCAATCTAGCAATTTCTCTATGCTCAGGTTACTCTGGACAAATACTTGCCATTATTCAGAGACTGAATTAAGGGCCAATCTTACCATTTCCGTGGCCTGAGGTGCTGACCCTATAGTGTTGATATTTTTCAGTGTTGAGGTAGCATCGGATGTGCTCTAGCTCCCAAGCCTTGTGGAGGGACTAGAGTACATGAGATCTCCAAGACTCGGAAAGTGATTTAAGAAATTCCATCCTGTTTAAGAGTTATTTAATTAATTAATCTTTTTAATTAAGGACCCTAAGTCAAACTTAGGAAAATTAAAAGATCAAAGTTAATTAAATTAAACATGTGATGAAAATGACTTAAGTCACACGAATCAAGCTTTCTTTTAATCTAAGTCGTCGATTCAAGATTATATCACAGCTATTGGTTTGCCAACAAGAAAAGTATAAAGGAAAGGCTTGGGGTCAGTTGGAGAACGCACACAGTGACAAAGCACTGAGACTAAGCTAGAATTCTAGGGTGTGGTTTGCTAAGAATTTCTAGAAGTGTTTCAGATGCAGCGAGGGGCAGTATTGGCGAAAGGGATGGTTTGATCACAGGCCAAGAGTACAACCAAGGGAGAGAGGCAGCAAACTAGAGTAGCGCAGAGGCAGCTAGGGGCTACACAGTCTAGCAGAGGCCACACAGAGGCAGCAGGGGCCACGCAAGGCTGACGCAGGGCCAGCTAGGGCAGCGTAGGGCTAGCGTAACCTAGTCTGGGGTGACGCAAGCCCTTCTTGAGCAACGCAGGGGCTGACGCAGGCCAGCCAGGCTGACGCAGGCCAGCCAGGCTGACGCAAAGGGCTTTAGAGCAGCTCTGGGGTTTTTCGTGGGCCAGAAAGGGCTCGAATTCATAATTCCCCACTTAGGGTTGAATCAACCATATTTTCTATCTCTGAAGATAGAGGTATTGCTTGCCGTTTTTTTTCTCTGTAGGGCCAACCAAGTTTGGTGCCCATAAATGTTGTACTCAAACTCTGCATAATAATAAAAACCCTCCAGCAGCCAGAAGACCAGTTTTCCCGCATTGGGTTTTTCCGGGGACAGTTGTCTAGAAAATCCTTGTGTGTCACTTTGTCATTGTGCATGTATTCAATTTATATCTGTATGTGGAGGCTGTTGATGTATTTACTTCGATGTTAATGCTGAATATTTCACATTAATAACTTAATGTAAGTAGGAGAAGTAAATCTGAAAATTAACAGTAGGGTTTCTATTTGAGATATTCATAAATTTTCACATACAACTGCCAGTTGATCTCCGACTTCTTGAAGCTTTGATATGAACGGATCAATGAGTTCTCCCTTCTGCATCCTCGTGGATCTCATTTTCTCCTCCAAGTACATCTTCCGCTGCTCGGAAGATCCTTGATACAACATCGCCAAGGCATCCCACATCTCTTTGGCAATCCCTTTTCCAGCAATGTGACAAACAACATGATCCCTCACTTCGTCGAGGATAAAATGCTTGGCCTTTGCCATATCCTTCTTGTAGGCCTTTAATGGATCCACATCCACGGGGACAACTGCCACACCATCGATGAAAGCTTTGATATCATGCTCATCTAGCAGACACTTGATCCTTGCCTGCCAGATCACATAGTTAGAGGCACCCTCCAACTGATCTTGATCTCTCAGCCCGTTAGCTGCCATCTCTACCAAAAAAAGTCGAACTGCTCCCTCTCTCCTTTGCGCAGCTGCTAGGCTGGCCTATGCACTCCATGATGTAGTTAGTGTTGATTTTTGGTAGCATCGGTTGTGCTCTAAGTCTCAAAATTTGCAAGGAGGCTTGGACAAATGTATTCCAGAATACCCAGAAAGCGTTTTGGGAAATTCCACACGGATGAGGTTTTATTAAAATAATTAATTATTTTTAATGGAAGCCTAAGTCTAAACTTAGGGAATTAAAATAATTAAAGTGTATTACTATTAATAGAAATGGCTGTGAATCTTCTAGAAAAAGACGGAGATCAAGTCAAGTTAATATTAGCTTTTGATTAATGTTTTAATCTCGACCATTGATGTCTCAACAAGAAGATTATAAGGACTTGATGGGAATTTGGAAATCACATTGAGGGATCTAGAGATCGATTTCTCAAGTGAGTAGCGTAGAGCAGCTGGAGAGATCATTGAGGAGATCCTTGTAGTGAGGGGCAGAGATAATTTTCCAGTTGGATATTTTCCTGATTAGGAGAGTGCATGGTAGAGAGGGCAGAGAGTAGTCTGGAGAGGCAACACTGTGCCACGCAGTGGCGGTGCAGAGCCTCAGAGGGAATCTGTATTTCTGTTGGGGAACAATCAAGATCCAGTGCCAGAGTCAGGGTGTGAGATCGAGAGGCCATAGGGTTGAATTTTCTAGCTAGCAGAAGATCGAGAGGAGGTGTAGCACAGTCCCAGCTGTAGTGACGCAATATTTGCGTAGGAGTGATGTAGTACTACGTAGAGACTGCGTAGAGACATCGCAGAGGCTCATCTCCAGTGCAGATCACTGCCGGATTTTCCAGTGACGGGGTGAGATCATCTCACTATATTTTTTTCCAGTTAGATCTATGTGTAGAATTTCCAGTCTGGGAATCCGAAGAATTGCACTTAGAAATTACTGCTTAATAATACAAACCTTCAGCGATTCTCGCATTGAGTTTTTCTAGGCACATTAGTTCAAAAACAACGGTGTCATATGTGTGCTTGTTTTCTTCTTGCTCAACTCTTGTTTCCGCATATTATTTTTTTTAGTGAAGGTTGCAGTGTGGTGTATTCAGTGTTTGCTGTGGTAAACTGCAAAAAAATTGTTAAGTAAAGAATAACAATTAGGTGAATATCTTCTAGTTGCTGCAACAGGATTCCAGTTTTAGGAATTTTCACATGATATCAGAGTGCAGGTGAAGCAAGAGAGCAGAACCAAAAGAGCCCAGCGCTGAGCAGAAGAGGGAGATAGAAGTGCTATGTAGGCATCAAATCAAATCCCCAGAGGGATTGTGCAGTCCAGGCCAGGAGGACAAGATTCGCGAGGTAAATCTCTCTCTGAGTGAGTCAACAAAGAGGTAAGATTTCCAGTTCATGATTTGTGAGCGGCAGGGGGAACAATGCAGCAACAGATTTAGCGCAAAGCAGTCTTCAGGTGGCATGTAGTTTTTTGCTGCAGAAATTGCTGGTGCAGCTTGGTCAGAAGAAGGAAGAAGAAGCATACTGAGGGAATTTTGACCTCAGAGAATTTCTTTCCCAAGAAATTCTGATTTCCCATGCAGAAGCAGAAGAGATCGAGATATATTTTGCTTACTCCAACAGGGAGTGCGTAGAGCCAGCTGCGCAGAGGGTTAGAGGCAGCATTCGACATTTGGTTGGGTGAGTTGGTAGCAATCGGGTTGCGAGACTAGGATTGGTTGGAGGGTGTCTCCAACTAAATAATCTGGAAGGCAAGGATCTCCTTCCTTCTGGATCAGCATGATGTCAAGACCTTCATCGACAGTGTGGTACCTGTCCTTGCAGATCCGGATCCATTGAAGACCTACATGAAAGATATGGCTAAAGTTAAAAGGTTGATCCTCGACGAAGGGAGGGATCACATTCTCACATATTTTTGGCAAAGGGACTGCCAAGGAGATGTGAGACGCATTGGCTACGCTATACCAGGGGTCTTCCGAGCAGCGGAAGATGTTCTTGGAGGAGAAAATGCAATCTACGAGGATGCAGAAGGGAGAATGCATAGATTCATTCTTATCGAAGCTTCAGGATGTTCGAGATCAGTTAGCAGTTGTAGGATCGACACCTCAAGCCACAGAGATGGTTAGATTGGCTTTGAATTCCGTTTCCAAAGAGTGGCAAGTCTTTGTCCAGAGTATCTTCGGTAGAGAAAAGTTGCTGGATTGGGAAGGGATGTGGGCAGCTCTTCAGCAGGAAGAGATGAGCAGAAACTTAGTCAAGTGCAAGCTTGATGGAAGCAGCAGCAGTGGGACGAAGCCCAAGGAGGAGGAGGAGAATGCAACCCTTGCATCTGTAGGGTCCTATGATTTGGCAGATTGGTAAACAAATGACAGGGTAACATCAGACCAGTCTTTGGAGTCCTAGGACCTAGCCTTCCTGGACTCAGAGAGGGCTCTCTCTATTGTGCGAAGGATGTGTACTTGTCCGCTTCGGATGATTGATTTTAGGCTAGTTGTTAAGTGTAGTTTTGTTTGATTGTTTTGGGTTGGGGTAAGTTGACTAAGTAGGATAGGTGGAATGAGAGACTATCAAATCAATAGGGCTATGGGGTTAGATGAATTCAAGGGTGTCTAAATGATGAAACAGAGTGTATTGTAGTGCCGATTTAACAAGGTTAATGGATCCTTTAGGTGATGTATGAGGTGTAATGAACATTAAGTTTGGGAAAAAAACTAAGAGGTCTTAAACATATATAGTTTGAAAAAATAACTCATGAGGTAGGGCAAACCATTAATCTCTATGAACAATACTCAGACTGATAAACATGTAAGATGAACATTCCGGTGAGACATAGAAGCATTAGAACTTCTAACTTCAGAAATTCACCTTCAGCTTTTGGGAAAACACATAAGATAAACAAACAACTTAATTTATGGGGAGGGAACTCCTAAATAGCATATATCAAATTATTAGGAACTCTGAAATAAGTTGGTAAGCATGGGCAAAGGGCAAGATCGAACAAGACCTCTTTGTCTTAATCTAAACAATCAATATTTCATAGAAAAGTGTAATATTCCCAATTAGCGATAGCTAATTGGAAATATTAATTTTGACCAATTTTTCCTTATTATAGTCGGAGCATGAATAAAGTGAGCAAAATATTAATTAACTCACTTAGGATAAAACACTTTCCTAAGTCCACATTGAAATTAAGGGAGTGGGGCCTAGTGGCCAAGTGGACAGTGCAGGAGAGGGATGCACACCACGTGGATAGCGTGGGGCCTACCTCACGCAGATGAGAGGGACAGCGTGGGCCAAGGAGCACGTGGAGAAGGTGGGGCCTAGGGAGAGAGAGGCCCAACGTTATAAAAGGGAGGAAAGCCCCCTCATTTGTTCATTCATGTTTATGCATATTGAGCTAGTCATTTCGACTTGGAGCACACTGGCTGTTTAGCTTGTCTACAGTATTGTTCAGTACACCGGGTGTCTCCGTTCGGAGATCCCACCCTCAGCCTCGGGAGACTTCGAGTGCTTGCTCGGGTGAGGTATTTCCATCAGCATTTTGCAGGAGGATCGGTGATTGCATTCGTGGAGGAGCAGAGCATTTAGAGACTGCGCAGTCTTGAGAGGGAGGACGCAGTCCTTCTTGGGGGAGCTCCGATTTGGCACCATTTTGAAGGAATCGGGTCAGATGATTGAGCAAGGGGCTAGTCCTTGCCTATTGGGAACATTTGGCAGAGTGGGAGACCATATTTTGGAGGATTTCATTCAGCACCAGCACAGCCCTTAGGAGGATAGCGTAGATCCTCAAGGGAGGCATTTTCGGGGGTGGACCATTTCAGAAACGCTCTCTGGGCTTTTCTGGGTATTGTGAGTAGAGGCCGATTCCAGAGTATCATATTTTTCCGAGTAGGGGAGCAACCCCAAATACTCATTTTGTTCCAGCAGTAGCAGCAGCACGGCAATATTCCTGCAGCTTGGACGTAGAGCAGAGAGCAGCCATTTCCATTGACATTCTGAGAGTATTCCTACACTTGCCTGGTGCAAGTCGAGGTGCCATCATTCCGATCACCTCTTGTACTCATTTCTATTTCTCAATATAATAAAATGGCTTAGCATTCTCTCTATTTCATGTGTATCTGCTTCATGATCTGTTTCTAGCATTTTATATCTTGTTATATGCTTTGTATTACTGTCTATTTCCCCTTCGGGATATTACAAAAAGCTTCAAGATAGGTTTTTGAAAACTTTAAATAAGCAGGGCATACCATGAATCATATTTATAAGCTAGCATACTAACCATTCATGAAACAAAAAACAAGTTTTAGTGGGCCTAAGGAGCAGTCAAGAATTCCTTAAGATGACTAAAAGAGGAAAACATCAAAGCTATAGCAAACAGGAGGTTTGAGGTGCTTCCATGAGCATGTCTCAACCTATACTTTTCTGATCTATAGCAACCAAGTAGAATGAAACAAAATGAGGACAAAAAAACATTAACAAGTTAGGAAAACATCACCATTAAGCAAGCTATGGAATCCTGCAAACAAGCTTCTCCAAAATCAATCCAAACAAGCCATTTATCCACTTCATAAAACCAATTTCTTCTCCAAGCTCATAAAACCATGTATTGCTCTTAAACACATCAAGTCCCAATGTTTACAATGAATCCTCATGCCTTATATAACAAACAAGGAGATGAGAGCCTACTAGAGCATCTAGAAGCCTATTGGCCAAAAAGAAATATCCTAACTTGTCCTTGAGGCCTTGTAAGGCCCAAGGCACAAAAATATCCTACAAATATCTTTTCCGGCCCAAAATAGCAATTATATTGGCTTTTAGGCCCTGACAAGTATGAAAAAACTTGCCAAACGCACATTTTGCCCAGTAATCTACAGGAGCGTAGCACATTGTGTCAAACAGTGAAAAAATGCCAGGTGCGTAGCGCAGAAATAGGCCCTTTTGCAGCAGTATTTTGGAGGTCTTCCCGACACCGGATTTGGCTCCTTGATGGCTCATTGGAAAGCCTGATGAGTTTACTTTCCAAACATTTTTGAGTTGTGCTGATTGGATGCCATTTACCAGCTCAAAAATCAAATCTCCCAACACTGCTCTATGCGTAACACCTGGTCTGAAAAGGAGGCAGAAAGGTCAAAATTTTGATGTTTTTTTGACATTTTGAGGGGGTAAAAAAGCTCCAAATGATCTTAAAATTGGTGAGTAGATTGTTGGTGATGTGAAAAATCCAAAAATGTAAACTTTGAGAGGTGAGGATGCACCAATTTTGTGCATAGCGCCTAGGGTGCTGCGCCCCTAGGGGTCAAAATTTGGAAAAATTTAAAGTCATCCAATTTGCCTCAAAATTTGTGAAGAGACCCCGCAAGAGGTTTTGGACACCTGTTGAGAAGCCTCAGCCAAGACTCCAAGGCTGTCATGCACTTTGGCTCTTTTCAGGTCTTCTAGTTCAATGAGGGCCTTCTTTAGCTTGGCACTAGCAAGCATGCTTTTCCTTGCATAATGTTTGGTCATTTTCTTTTGTAGGGCAAGGCCCCTCTTGACCTCCTTGAAATGATTATGTTCCTCTTTGTAATAGTGAATGACACTTTGAGACATATCGAAGTCCCTTTCCCATTCCTGAAGCTGTGCATCTTTTTCCAAGAGGAGCAACCTAGTTTTCATCTCTTGGTCCTCATTTTCACTGTCTAGATCAATGAATTGAGGCCCTTGAGAAGTCTTCTTGATCCTTTTTCTCCTTCTTACCTATACCTTCTGCTCGCCTTTGTCCATCTTTCCCTTTCCTTTGTCTTGATGCTTGATTGCTGGAGGAGAGATGGCCCTTTGCCTTTTTGAGGCAGCAAACACATCTCTTCTGCCTTTGTGATAGGTGTATGTGAGAGGATTGATGATGGTGTTTTTACCTTTGGAGGTGCCACAAGCTTTTTCATCTTTGTCATGGCTTTCATGAGTCACTTGATGCTCCATAGGGTTACTGATTTCTTGACCTTTGACCTCATCATCATCCTTGCTTTTCTCACTGTTTTCTTCATTGTCATATTTACTCTCAAACTGACCACTACCCTCTTCACCTACTACCTCATTTTGGCTCTGCCCTTCACTGAAGTCTTCTTCTCTGTCATTTTCTGCATTTATTTCAGCACCTTTGTCACTGTGATTGGTTTTACTGTCATGCTCAAATTCATCATTTCTTTTCTTATTATCTTCATTACCTTCATATGCCTCCTCCCCACTGTCTTCATATGTGTTTTCAGTGTCATGTTATTCATCATAAGACCCACTATTTTGGCCCTTTTGCTCATCATGGGGCTCACTGATTTCAACTCTGTTTTCTTGCTCACTGTTTCCCTCTTGAGAAGCTGCCTCTTCTTGATCATCATCACTCTGGTGTTCTTATTCTTTAAACTCTGTTTCTGTCCCATAATCTTCATCATTTTCACCACTTTCATCATCTTTATCAAGCTCTGCATTTGCCTCAATGTTTTCAAACTTTGCCTCATTTGCATCTTTCTCCTGGTTTCTGCTGTCATCACTTTTTTTGTGTGTGGCTATTATCACTTTCCTACTCACTACTGTCCTCTCCTTTGTCTTCTTCATCTTGCTCAGTTTCTAACTCATTGCCTTCTTCTTTGTTTTCTTCATCTTCCTCCATTTCTAATTCATTGTCCTCTTCCTCATTATTGTCATCTGTTTGCTCTTCATTAGAGCCACTGTCAGCTTCTTCACTTGGTACATTAGGAGAAGAGATAGGAGGTGAATTTCTTTGTGGAGAAGGCATAGGCAGATATGATGGAGGAGTGGAGGTAGGTGGTTGTGAAGTGGAAGGTAGATTCTGCTAAATGAAGGCTTGGGGGTTTGTAAACACATTATGGGAGATGAAGACTTCCCAAGGGATTACTTGCTGCTCCAACTGGTGTAAGAAAATCATTTTGATCAAGGAGTGGTGGAAAAGGCTCAGCATTTGGTAGTCATAGCTTCTTTTCTTGACAAGTGAGGCCATCTTATCAATGCTCCGGAAAAGGTAGTATGGTAGGTTAATCATTTTGACTTTGGTGAAGTGAATTAGTAACCTTATATGATATGAGTAAATCCTGGAGTATCTTCCCTCACAGGTGAAATATCTGATAATCTGCTTCATTAGTAAGGCACACCTCTCTAGCAAGTGGGAAAAAGGAAAAACAACCTTGCAGCCTTGTTGATAGCTTGGTTTTAGGTAGGGCTCATAATAGCTCAACTCCAACTTCTTTTGTTTAAACCATATCTCACTGATGTTTGGTATACCTATTGCTTTGGAAATGGATTCAAATGAGAGTTCAAATTCCACTCCGGCTAGGTTAACTTGGTGATTTTTGTAAGCCAATGACAAACAATCTAGTCAAGTCGGAGTGGCTTTTGACTTGCTTGACCTTTTCACAAAACTGATAACACCCAACATCCTGAAAGTATGAAAGGATCATGGGAGAGGAGGTAATTTGAATGGTGTCTAAGGGCTCAAACCTATTGGCCCTTCCTCCCTTGTGCTTAGGCTCGGTAGGTCTTTGACTTTCCTCACTGCTGGTGTGAATCTCTACTCCAGACATGGTGACTGGTTCTTTAGCATAGAAGGCTTTTTTAAAATTTGTTTGAGGGCTTTTGGGTCAAAAGGCTGCAATGAGTGAGGTGATTGGCGAATTTTGCAAATGGGGGCCAAGATGAGACTTTCTAGGAGTGCACTCAGTTTTTTAGAGGTTTGTTTGCTGTCACTCAGTCTCCTTTGGCACATATAACAGTTCTCTCCTTTGCAAACCCTAACCAAAGATATTTAAAACTGATTTCTTATGCAGCCTAGGGTTTGGTTTAATTAGGCCTTTAAATATCTCTTTTCTTAGGAAAATGAAAGCTTGGAGGCAAGAAAATAAACCACCAACCTTGTTTCTTGACTTTGTAGAAGCTTTGAAGGTGAAAAACTGAATTTTTGACTCCTTTTAGCAAATTTAGACAAACTTTGTCTGTGCGTAGCGCTGGGTTGGCTCAGGCCGGAGATGGGCCAGTTGGGCCTTCAGGAGCGTAGCGCCAGTCGATTTGGTGGGTGGTCGAATAGTTTTCTAGACTCGTGCGTAGCGCCTGCCCAGGTGCGTACCGCCGGGCTCTAGGCGCGCAATACAATGTTAAATAACACTGCGACTGCCTTGCCTGTGCGTAGCGCCGAGAGCCAGGTGTGTAGCGCCGGCCTCGGTGCGTAACGCCTGCAGACTTCTTCAGATTTTTCTCAAACCCTCCAAAATCGCTTCCAACGACTCTCTCTTGTCTGCAGGGGTAAATGAAGTGCGAGAGAAGTTGAGGAGACTTTATATTTATTTTTGAAAATGATTAGATGTCCAAAACCCACTTTTATAAGGTTCATTTTTTTTTGCTTTTTCTCACTGTGTTTTTAGCCTTTTTTGGTCCTGTAGGTGATGTTTTGGCAAAACAAGTTTCCTTTCTGTGTTGGGAGCCCTTTGATGTCTCTCTTGTGCTAACACAACCCTTCAACCAAGTCTTAACCAGTGGCTTTAAACCATTTCAAACAGTGAACCTCTTTATGATGTTTATCACTTATACACATCAAATTTTGTCATACTGGCCATTTTTTCCTTTGACTGATATTTCTTGCGTCTTCCTGCTGATACTCTTCATCATACTTTATACCTTTGGTGCATTTGATCTTCATGTCTGCCCTTCTTGATCTTCTTTAAAAACCTCTGATTTACCTTTTGCTTAGGTGGAGTTAGTGCTTGTCTGCCAAACCCTATAAGGTAGCTTGAAAACTCTTGAAACCATCTGCTGTGATGAAGGAGGTTTCTTTGTCACTATTTTGACCATCTTTGTCTATCTTCCCAAGCTTCTGAGTTTTTAGAGATACTTTAGAAAAACAAACAATGTTATCTTCTAAGTTCTCAAAGAGACACTTATCAAACTCACTATTTATGTCTAAAAAGCCTTCAATGATCATTTGAAGGGGTTTAGGGGTTCTTTGCCTTTGTAACCTTAGCATTGCTCTATTGCTTGTTCAAAACAGTTATACATCTTGATTCCCATTAAACACATACCTGCTGCTTTCTTCTTGCTATGAATGGTCCTCTTATGATGATCCTCCTCTTTTACCTTACCTTATGGCTAATCTGATGGCTTTTTGGTCTTCTTTGCAGGAATGTGAGCAAAGGGCAGCTGTCCCTCTACAAGATTCATGCTTGAGGCCAAAGAACTTTTTTAATGATCTTTTTGATTGATTTACAGTGTTGCTTATGTGCCACTATCTTTTTAGGACCTGCATGGACCTTTTGATGGGCAGCACTTCATAACAATCTATCATGAGATCATGATCTTCCTTGTAAACTTAAGCCTATTTGTATCTTACCACCTGCTGTGGATGCCTTTATAAGTTTTTTAGGCCTTCTTCTTTGGCTCTGTTTCTGTTGTTGACCATTTATAAAACATTCCTGCAGAAATGCTTGGACATGGTAAATTGCTCCTTTGCAGGCTTACTGCTTGACCAAGAGGGTATTTTTGGAGTTCTTTGATATTCTTTGGACAATGATAAGCTTCACTCCTGTGTTCTCTTGACTTCACCTTTGAATATTAGTGGAAACAGTGAATTTAGAACCATGATAGTGCATAACCTAGGTGACCCTATTTGACTCATTGTAATGTCCTTGGAATGGGTTTTTGACTGAAAATCTTGAATCAAGTTTTGGATGAGGAGACAGGGTTTTGACACTCTATTATGCAATACCATCCTAGACAACTTAGAAAACCTTGTTTTACTTCAAAGGGCTTTAGAAAGGGAGTTTTGAAACCACCATTTCTTGAGGCGCTTGGTGAGTAGGGGAAAGAGTTTGGTTTACTTGGCGAAACAAGGTGCGAAAGTAGAGGGCTTAGGCAAACAGAGATAGAGTGTTATAGGCAAAGGTGGCAAGCATAGTGAGAGTGTGGGACATCAATCCAGGATTTGGTCTTGTCTAGGTGATAGATTGGCCATGCTTTGACAGGGAAGTAGGATAGTGAAAATTTTTTCTTTGAGGAGATTTCTAGAACTCACATGATTCTTGAATTTTGTTTCTAGAAATATAGGACAAAGCATTTAGTCATCTAAACAGGTAAAAAATACTGATGACTAACAATGGCTCCACTTGAGGAGGGCAGCTCATTTTCAGGAGGTGTCCGGAATTTCAGATCTTTGGCTTATGAAGACTAGTGCCTCATCCATTGGGCGGGTTTTCTTCTTTCTTTTGCTGTTGCTTTCCCTGAAGTAGTGATTTTGAAAATCTGAAAGCATGATTAGCTCAACTTCACTTTTACCTACCCGACCTATTCGCCTAACATTTTTTCTTCCTTGGGTGCACTTGAACTGGCAAACCCATTGACATTTTTATTTTGAAAGCAAAAACAAACTATCTACTTCTACACTTATCTCTTATGGGAGTTAAGATTAGGCTAATGAACTCCTTTGATTCTCTACCTATTCTATTTGATTGTCAAGATTAAGCAGTATGAAAAACTTCATTCTCTAAACTCAAAAACATGAAATTGAAAACATGACTAAATCAGGATTAGACAATTTGATTTATCATGGGTTTGTGGCATAACAACAAGCTGCACACAAAAGTTATTTTCGTACAAAATAAGACTAGAAAAATCAGAGCATAAGATACATAGTTTGCTATTCATCCTTATTTTTCTCCTTGGTTCTATTTTGAGCATGTGGAACGAGTATTTTTCTTTCCTAATCTATTTTCTTCGACAAGTCAAGCTTCAATGATTTGACCAACATTCTTTTCACTAACTTATCAACAATAAATTTAAAACATGTTCAACCATGATTAGGCTAGATAACTGAACAAGGCATTCTTTTTGCACCAGTAGTGGCATTTAGACTCGCACACTTTTAGTATTACTATTTTTTGGGTATGGGGTTGTACCTCTCCTTTAGAATCTGCCCTCTTTTCTATTTTTTTCTATGTTTTTGTGTTTTCTCTCTTTTTGACCTTTTCTTCAAACCATGGTATGTACAATGAGTGAAAAATTAAAGCTAGGAATCTTTGCAGCAGTGGCACTTAGCATCCTATCTTCAAAAGGATCTCCTAACAATTTTTGTCCATTCAGTTTTTTGGAATAGAGATCATAGTTATTTTCATTTGCAAACATGGTATAAGGATTTTTCCAAGATTTTTCAAACAACTCATGTTCTCCTTGATGCTTCTTCTTTGACTTTTGATTCCCATACCTATTTTTTTTACAAATTTTCTTTAGGTAAAAAAGGTATTCTTTATAATTTTTTAAACAAATGATGATGTCGTCAATGTATACCATAGTGAAGAAATTGAAAACTGGAAACATAGTTCTTCGAAAGGTGTCTCTAGTGTCCTTCAACCTGGGAAGCATTGGTTTAAGTCTGTAACTGCTTCCTGTAAACTTGAAGAAGTCTTGGAGCTAATTTATCTGAAGTGGTATCTCCTGATAGTAACCTGAAAAACTACCATGCAATGAGATTTGGTTAGAAAACCTTACCCTTTGTGAAGTATGATCTTGTTGGGTACAAAGGTATTTGTTCCTTTGGAAGGGTTGATCCTGGTACCTAAGTCTATACAAAACCTATGCCCTTTTGCCTTGCTTTTAAAAGACATTAATTGTTCAAGGTTTTTGTGGTCCTTTTTGAAAGGGGAGCTTCTTAGAATGATGTCTGTGTCACAATGTTTTGAAATGGCCTCCCTATATAAACTAGCATTCTGAAAATTTTTGCACTGTCTTGCATTTCTTTGTCTTGTGTGTAGTGATAAAATTTTAAACAACTTAACCATTTCAGGTTCTTAAGTTTACCCATGCTATTTTTCTCTGTATTAGCTTTAGTAAAGACTTCTTTGGGATCTATAGCAATATTTGTGGAAATTGACAGCTCTTTTGAACAGGAGAAATTCTTGGATGATGAAGTATGTAGGTAAGGTAAAAACATAAGACTATCTTGTTCTAGATTCCAAAATATTTTTGTTTTGTGAGGGTATTTCATTTCTTCTGAATTGGCAAAAGGAAGAAGTTGTGTTTTTGTGGTTTGTCTTTCTTCTGAGCAACCTGTTTCCTGTTCTAAACTGATTTTTGTTTCTAACATTTTATTTTCAATTTATAGGAAATCAATTTCAGTTTTATTATCTTGTGGTGTTTCAGGGTCGTGATAGTTTTGACTGTCAAACTCATCATAGAGGGACTGATCCGATTGTTGTAAAGTGCCTAGATCTTCACAATTTTCATTCACTCGCTCATCAAGGTCACTTTAATTATACAAGATGAATGAGTCCAAGTCTGAATGAATGGAATAGATAGGGGCGTTGTTGGGTCTGTCTACGCTACTTACAATATACTTCATGTGAGATTCCCGGTAGAGTCTCCTTGTTTGGTTGAAAATTGAGATGGTAGCATAAGACATGTCAAGTTGGAGGTTTCCCAGAAGTTTAGCTCCCCAAGATCGAGATAACAACATGCCATATTTGGGGGGAATGTCAGCCATGATTATATCCATGACCAGGATCTTAGCAGGTATTTGTGTTAGATTGACACATAAGTCCTTGATCAGGCCCAAGCACTTAACCCTGCTTGAATCGAAGGAATACAGGTCTTTGTAGGGCTTGGTTATTTCTAGGCCTAATATTTCCATCACTACCTTTGGCATGAGGTTGTGAGAGGCACTAGAGTCTAGCATGGCATTATGCAGGATTTTGTTGTGTATGTTTAGGCTGACATAGAATGGGGGAATGGCCCCTTCTTGGTATTTTCCATCTACTTCGGGTCCAAACAATAGCTCTGGCTTATCATCTGTTAGATTCAAAGTATTGGTATCATTCTCTATGTTTAGAACTTTCAGAACTTGAGATTTGTACATATCTTGAGCTACCAGTTCAGTGAGAGGGATGGTTATTTTGATTTTAGCGATCTCTCCTTCAAAACTGAAAGGCACTTGAGTTTTGGACATATTTACATCAGTTTTATCAGCCATAAATTTTTTCACATTTTTAATTTGTTGATTTTGATTTGGGGCTTTGGTTAGTAGAGTCTTCTCAGCGCCACTGGTAGAGGTACTAGGACAGCTCGTGCCAATACTTGGTTGGTTGGTTTTGTCTGTGTTAGGATCAGTTTTCTTAGCCATGGTATTGTTATTGTCTGCTATTCTTTTAAGAATGTTTTCGGGAGTTTTCTTAACAGCAGTGTTTGAGTTGTTTTTCCTGGAGTTGTCTTGTTTTTTCTTACTCCTAAGATCATATTGTCTATGGACCTCCATTATGGCGTTTTCTAATCTTAACTCGTGGTCTTCGGAATCTTCATAGCTTTTTTCATCTTGGTTTGAGGAGAAAAAACCTTTTTCTTCTTTTGTGAGAAAAACATTACCCTCACTATCAGAGCCTATTAATTTTAGATGATTTTCATCTGGTTGTTCAATATCTCTTTCCCCTTTGTCAACATAGTTATCTTGGAAGGGTGGCCTGATTTGTTGATCATTTTCCCTGAGTCTGTTTTGGGGCGGGTCTCTTCTAAAGTTCTGATTCCGGTTTCTGTTTTGGGGATTTGGTTGGTTGTCCCTAGGGGGTGCTCTTTCATTTATGATTATTGTTTCCATCATTCTTTCCATGGTCCTAAGAAGGTTGTCCATCTTGGAATCAGATGAGGAGGTGGAGGGCATGGTGTCATCTTTGTAGGCTACCCTCTTTTCTGATCTTAGCCTAGCTATTTTTTCAATCAAGTTGGCCTCTACACTTATAGCTCCCTTTTGCATGTCTTCTAAGGTTAGGGGCTCTCTTTCTCTTAGTTGATAGGCCATGTCGGGGTCAAAACCCTCCGGGAATTTAGCTAAGGCTAGGCCTAATGGGGGTTTCATGTTTGGAGGTAGTGCGTTGTAAACACTATTGAACCTTGTGCAATAGTCTTGGACACTTTCCCCCGTGTTTCTTTTAAGATTGCTATATTCCGAGAGGATCTTAAGAGGGTTTTTCTTGATTTTCCATTTGTTTATGAAAGATTGGTAAAGGGAAAGAAGATCGTGTATGTTGTTAGGAGTTAGGCTCTTGAACCATTTCTTAGCTTCTCCTCTTAGGCTTTGGGCAAACATCTTCATCTTCATGGTTTCCTCTTCTAATTCCATGTAGTCAAAGGCATCGTTCATTCTATCTACATGTTGTTGGGCAATAGTGGATTCAGCCCCAGTGAAGTTTGGGATTCTGGATTCGTAATCATTTGGCAAAGGCACTAATGGTTGTGGTAACACAAGGGGCACATACCATGCTTCCATGGTAGGGGCTAGTGGTGGATTTACAAGTAGAGGATTTGTGCTATGAGATGGAGTGGTTTGCACAGTGGTGGTGTGAATGGGTGTGGCGGAAGTACTTGGACCAGTAAA
This sequence comes from Pinus albicaulis, assembly GCA_034641835.2. Classification (NCBI taxonomy): domain Eukaryota; kingdom Viridiplantae; phylum Streptophyta; class Pinopsida; order Pinales; family Pinaceae; genus Pinus; species Pinus albicaulis. Next base: position 464,097,422 of record CM076584.1, on the reverse strand, counting down.
TTGATTCCGAGCAGACTTAGGGTGAAAAGAGACGAAGTGGTGGAGAAGTTGGAAATCAGGTGGTGTGGAAGGAGAAGCTTCTCTGCTAAGACTCTACTGCAAGTCTATGGGCTCAAGGTCGATATGGTAGATCCTACTTTGTGACTTGGTCCTGAAAAGGTTTTTTGTATGGCACAAGTCAAACTAGGGATCTTGCAATGCTATAAGATGTTCAGGTACAAAGCTTGCTTTATAAATGGTCCTATTAGTAGCTAAGTTTCCAGTTTCAGAAGTTTTCCACAAAATCCTTTCTGGGTCATCAACTATAGTAGGAGGGTTTGGGTCCGGATGAGATCTGGTATTGATTCTTCGCGAAGCTAGATTTCAAATTCAAAATTTAGAGAGGCTGAAATTTTATCACTGCTTTCGGAAGGCTGGCCTCTCTAGGTGTTATCAAACTCGCACAATGTGTGACTAGGTTTCTAGACTTCTCAGAGCTGGTTTGATGCAGTCCTACAGCAGTCTAAGGACATTAGTAAAGTTAGAAGGCGTACTGGAGGCTAGTGGAGTCGCCAGGTGGATATTTTTAGTTGTTTTTGAAGATATGTTGTCTATGGTCCACCACCAATACTGACAAAAAGTCAATCTAGAAATGTTTTGGGGTTTTTTGAGCTTCTATATGTAGCCCTTAAGGTATGTAAGAGTGTCCTATAGCTAAGTCATCATTTTGCTAGGATGGTGAAAAAGCTAGATTCTACTCTTAGGCTATCAGTTAAGTTTCTCTATGATTTGACGAAGATTTCTGAAGTCCTAAGGGATACTTAGATTGTCATTGACATCAGAGGTTGCATCATGATCACCATTGTGTTAGTGATAGTGATAAGGTAGCTATAAATCATAGGATACTGTTGATGAAGGGATTCTAGATTCTTAAGGGGTATTTAGATTGTTATGAACTCAGAAGGTCCCACCATGATCGCCATTATGCTAGGGTCCCGTGATTTGGAAGATTGGTAAACCAAATGACAGGGTAACATCAGATCAGTTTTTGGAGTCCTAGGACCTAGCCTTAGACTCAAAGAGGGCTCTCTCTATTGTGCGAAGGATGTGCACTTCTTCGCTTCGGATGATTGATTTTAGGCTAGTTGTTAAGTGTAGTTTTGTTTGTTTGTTTTGGGTTGGGGTAAGATGACTAAGTAGGATAGGTGGAATGAGATATTATCAAATCAATAGGGCTATGGGGTCAGATGAATTCAAGGGTGTCTAAATGATGAAACAGAGTGTATTGCAGGGCCGATTTAACAAGGTTAATGGATCCTTTAGGTGATGTATGAGGTGTAATGAACATTAAGTTTGGGAAAAAAACTAAGAGTTCTTAAACATATATAGTTTGAAGCAATAACTCATGAGGTAGGGCAAACTATTAATCTCTATGAACAATACTCAGACTGATAAACATGTAAAATGAACATTCTGGTGAGACATAGAAGCATTAGAACTCCTAACTTTAGAAATTCACCTTTAGTTTTTGGGAGAACACATAAGATAAACAAACAACTTAATTTATGGAAAGGGAACTCCTAAACAACATATATCAAGTTATTGGGAACTCTGAAATAAGTTGGTAAGCATGGGCAAAGGGCAAGATCGAACGAGACCTCTTTCTCTTAACCTAAACAATCAATATTTCATAGAAAAGCTTCAAGTTAGGTTTTTGAAAACTTTAAATAAGCAGGGCATACCATGAATCATATTTATAAGCTAACATACTAACCATTCATCAAAACAAAAAAAAAGTTTTAGTGGGCCTAAGGAGCAGTCAAGAATTCCTTAAGATGACTAAAAGAGGAAAACATCAAAGCTAAAGCAAAGTGGGGGTTTGAGGTGCTTCCATGAGCATGTCTCAACCTATACTTTTCTGATCTATAGAAACCAAGCAAAATGAAACAAAATGAGGACAAGAAAACATTAACAAGTTAGGAAAACATCACCATTCACCAAGCTATGGAATCCTACAAACAAGCTTCTCCAACATCAAGCCAAAGAAGCCATTCATCCACTTCATAAAACCAATTTCTTCTCCAAGTTCATAAAACCATGTATTTCTCTTAAACACATCAAGTCTCAATGTTTACAATGAATCCTCATGCCTTATATAACAAACAAGGAGAGGAGAACCTACTAGAGCATCTAGAAGCCTATTGGCCAAAAAGAAATATCCTAACTTGTCCTTGAGGCCTTGCAAGGCCCAAGGCACAAAAATATCCTACAAATATATTTTCCGACCCAAAATAGCAATTATATTCACTTTTATGCCCTGACAAGTATGAGAAAACTTGCCAAACGCACATTTTTCCCAGTCATCTACAGGAGCGTAGGACATTGTGTCAAACAGTGAAAAAATGCCAGGTGCGTAGCGCAAAAATAGGCCCTTTTGCAGCAGTCTTTTGGAGGTCTTCCTGACACCGGATTTGGCTCCTTGATGGCTCATTGGAAAGCCTGATGAGTCTAATTTCCAAAAATGTTTGCGTTGTGCTGAGTGGATGGCATTTACCTGCTCAAAAATCAAATCCCCCAACACTACTATGTGCGTAACACCTGGTCTGAAAAGGAGGCAGAAAGGTCAAATTTTTTATTTTTTTGACCTTTTGAGGGGGTAAAAATGCTCCAAATGATCTGAAAATTGGTGAGTATACTGTTGGTTATGTGACAAATCCAAAAATGTAAACTTTGAGAGCTGAGGATGCACCAATTTTGTGTGTAGCGCCTACGGTGCTACGCTCCTAGGGGTCAAAATTTGGAAAAAACAAAAAGTTGTCCAATTTGCCTCAAAATTTGTGGAGAGACCCCTCAAGAGGTTTTGGACACCTATTGAGAAGCCTCAACCAAGAATCCAAGGCTGTCATGCACTTTGGCTCTTTTCAGGTCTTCTAGTTCAATGAGGGCCTTCTTTAGCTTGGCACTAGCAAGCATGCTTTTCCTTGCATAATGTTTGATCATTTTCTTTTGTAGGGAAAGGCCCCTCTTGACCTCCTTGAAATGCTTATGTTCCTCTTTGTAATAGTGGATGACACTTTGAGCCATATCAAAGTCCCTTTCCCATTCCTGAAGTTGTGCATCTTTTTCCAAGAGGATCAACCTAGTTTTCATCTCTTGGTCCTCATTTTCACTGTCTAGATCAATGAATTGAGGCCCTTGAGAAGTCTTCTTGATCTTTTTGCTCCTTCTTACCTGTACCTTCTGCTCACCTCTGTCCATCTTTCCCTTTCCTTTGTCTTGATGCTTGATTGCTGGAGGAGAGATGGCCCTTTGCCTTTTTGAGGCAGCAAACACATCTCTTCTGCCTCTGTGATAGGTGTATGTGAGAGGATTGATGATGGTGTTTTTACCTTTGGAGGTGCCACAAGCTTTTTCATCTTTGTCATGGCTTTCATGAGTCACTTGATGCTCCATAGGGTTACTGATTTCTTGACCTTTGACCTCATCATCATCCTTGATTTTCTCACTGTTTTCTTCATTGTCATCTTGACTCTCAAACTGACCACTACCCTCTTCACCTACCTCATTTTTGCTCTGCCCTTCGCTGAAGTCTTCTTCTCTATCATTTTCTGCATTTATTTCAGCACCTTTGTCACTATGATTGGTTTCACTGTCATGCTCAAATTCATCATTGCTTTGCTTATTATCTTCATTACCTTCATATGCCTCCTCCCCACTGTCTTCATATGTGTTTTCAGTGTCATCTTCTTCATCATAAGACCCACTGTTTCGGCCCTTTTGCTCATCATGGGGCTCACTGATTTCAACTCTGTTTTCTTGCTCACTGTTTCACTCTTGAGAAGCTGCCTCTTCTTGATCATCATCACTATGTTGTTCTTCTTCTTTAAACTCTGTTTCTGTCCCATAATCTTCATCATTTTCACCACTTTCATCATCTTTATCAAGCTCTACATTTGCCTCAATGTTTTCAAACTTTGCCTCATCTGCATCTTTCTCCTGATTTCTGCTGTCATCACTTTATTTTTTGTTGTGGCTATTATCACTTTCCTGCTCACTATTGTCCTCTCCTTTGTCTTCTTCATCTTCCTTAGCTTCTAACTCGTTGCCTTCTTCTTTGTTTTCTTCATCTTCCTCAGTTTCTAACTCATTGTCCTCTTCCTCATTATTGTCATCTGTTTGCTCTTCATTAGAGCCATTTTCAGCTTTCTCACTTGGTACTTTAGGAGAAGAGATAGGAGGGTGAATTTCTTTGTGGAGAAGGCATAGGCAGAGATGATGGAGGAGTGGAGGTAGGTGGTTGTGAAGTAGAAGGTATATTCTACTGAATGAAGGCTTGGGGGTTTGTAAACACATTACGTGAGATGAGAACTTCCCAAGGGATTCCTTGCTGCTCCAACTGGTGTAAGACAATCATTTTGATCAAGGAGTGGTGGAAAAGGCTCGGCATTTGGTGGTCATAGCTTCTTTTCTTGACAAGTGAGGCCATCTTATCAATGCTCCAGAAAAGGTAGTATGGTAGGTTCATCATTTTGACTTTGTTGAAGTGCATTAGTAACCTTATATGATATGAGTAAATCCTGGAGTATCTTCCCTCACAGGTGAAATATCTGATAATCTGCTTCATTAATAAGGCATACCTCTCTAGCAAGTGGGAAAAAGGAAAAACAACCTTGCAGCCTTGTTGACAGCTTGGTTTTAGGTAGGGCTCATAATAGCTCAACTCCAACTTCTTTTGTTTAAACCACATCTCACCGATGTCTGGTATACCTGTTGCTTTGGAAATGGATTCAGATGAGAGTTCAAATTCCACTCCGGCTAAGTTAACTTGGTGATTTTGTAAGCCAATGACGAACAATCTAGTCAAGTCGGAGTGGCTTTTGACTTGCTTGACCTTTTCACAAAACTGATAACACCCAACATCCTGAAAGTATGAAAGGATCATGGGAGAGGAGGTAATTTGAATGGTGTCTAAGGGCTCAAACCTATTGGCCATTCCTCCCTTGTGCTTAGGCTCGGTAGGTCTTTGACTTTCATCACTGTTGGTGTGAATCTCTGCTCCGGACATGGTGACTAGTTCTTTAGCACAGAAGGCTTTTTTAAAATTTGTTTGAGGACCTTTGGGTCAAAAGGATGCAATGAGTGAGGTGATTGGCAAATTTTGCAAATGGGAGCCAAGATGAAACTTTCCAGGAGTGCACTCAGTGTTTTAGAGGTTTGTTTGTTGTCACTCAGTCTCCTCTAGCACATATAAAAGTTCTCTCCTTTGCAAACCCTAACCAAAGATATTTAAAACTGATTTCTTATGCAGCCTAGGGTTTGGTTTAATTAGGCCTTTAAATATCTCTTTGCTTAGGAAAATGAAAGCTTGGAGGCAAGAAAATAAATCACCAACCTTGTGTCTTGACTTTTGCAGAAGCTTTGAAGGTGAAAAACCAAAATTTTGACTCCTTTTAGCAAATTTAGACAAAATTTGTCTGTGCGTAGCGCTGGGTCAGCTCGGGCCGGAGATGGGCCAGTCGGGCCTTCAGGAGCGTAGCGCCAGTTGGTTTGGTGGGCGATCAAACAGTTTTTTTGGCCCGTGCATTGCGCCTGCCCAGGTGCATAGCAACGGGCTCTAGGCGCGCAAAACAGTGTTAAATAACACTGCAGCTGCCTTGTCTGTGCGTAGCGTTGAGAGCCAGGTGTGTAGCGCCGACCTCAGTGCGTAGCACTTGCAGACTTCTTCAGATTTTGCTCAAACCCTCCAAAATCGCTTCCAATGGCTCTCTCTTGTCTGCAGGGGTAAATGAAGTGCGAGAGAAGTTGAGGAGACATTATATTTCTTTTTGAAAATGATTAGATGTCCAAAACCCACTTTTATAAGGTTCATTTTTCTTTGCTTTTTCTCACTGTGTTTTTAGCCTTTTTTGGTCCTGTAGGTGATGTTTTGGCAAAACAAGTTTCCTTTCTGTGCTGGGAGCCCTTTGATGTTTCTCTTGTGCTAACACAACCCTTCAACCAAGTCTTAACCAGTGGCTTTAAACCATTTCAAATAGTGAACCTCTTTATGATTTTTATCACTTATACACATCAAATTTTGCCATACTGGCCATTTTTTCCTTTGACTGATATTTCTTGCCTCTTCCTGTTGATACCCTTCATCATCTTTTATACCTTTGGTGTATTTGATTTTCATGTCTGCCCTTCTTGATCTTCTTTAAAAACCTCTGATTTTACCTTTTACTTAGGTGGAGTTAGTGCTTGTTTGCCAAACCCTATAAGGTAGCTTGAAAACCCTTGAAACCATCTGTTGTGATGAAGGAGGTTTCTTTGTCACTATTTTGACCATCTTTGTCTATCTTCCCAAGTTTCTGAGTTTTTAGGGATACTTTAGAAAAACAAACAATATTATCTTTGAAGTTCTCAAAGAGACACTTATCAAACTCACTATTTATGTCTAAAAAGCCTTCAATGATCATTTGAAGGGGTTTAGGGGTTCTTTTCCTTTGTAACCTTAGCATTGCTCTATTGCTTGTTCAAAACAGTTATACATCTTGATTCCCATTAAACACATACCTGTTGCTTTCTTCTTGCTATGAATTGTCCTCTTATGATGATCCTCCTCTTTTACCTTACCTTATGGATAATCTGATGGTTTTTTGGTCTTCTTTGCAGGAATGTGAGGAAAGGGCAATTGTCCCTCTACAAGATTCATGCTTGAGGCCAAAGAAATTTTTTAATGATCTTTTTGATTGATTTACAGTGTTTCTTAGGTGCCACTGTCTTTTCAGGACCTGCATGGACCTTTTGATGGGCAACACTTCATAACAATCTATCATGAGATCATGATCTTCCTTGTAAACTTAAGCCTGTTTGTATCTTACCACTTGCTATGGATGCCTTTATAAGTTTTTTAGGCCTTCTTCTTTGGCTCTGTTTCTGTTGTTGACCATTTACAAAACATTCCTGCAGAAATGCTTGGACATGGTAAATTTCTCATTTGCAGGCTTACTTCTTGACCAAGAGGGTATTTTTGGAGTTCTTTGATATTCTTTGGACAATGATAAGCTTCACTCCTGTGTTCTCTTGACTTCACCTTTGAATATCAGTGGAAATAGTGAATTTAGAACCATGATAGTGCATAACCTAGGTGACCCTATTTGACTCATTGTAATGTCCTTGGAATGGATTTTTGACTGAAAAACTTGAATCAAGGTTTGGATGAGGAGACAAGGTTTTGACACTCTATTATGCACTACCATCCTAGACAACTTAGAAAACCTTGTTTTACTTCAAAGGGCTTTAGAAAGGGAGTTTTGAAACCACCATTGCTTGAGGCGCTTGGTGAGTAGGGGAAAGAGTTTGGTTTACTTGGCGAAACAAGGTGTGAAAGTAGAGGGCTTAGGCAAACAGAGATAGAGTGTTATAGGAAAATTTGGCAAGCATAGTGAGAGTGTGGGACAACAGTCCAGGATTTGGTCTTGTCTGGGTGATAGATTGGCCATGCTTTGACAAGGAAGTAGGATAGTGAAAAATTTCTCTTTGAGGAGATTTCTAGAACTCACATGATTCTTGAATTTTGTTTCTAGAAATCCAGGACAAAGCATTTAGTCATTTAAACAGGTAAAAAACACTGATGACTAACAGTATCAAAGGGGCAGCGAAGGCGAAAGAAGGACGTCTCAAAGATCAAGTGTTTCCGGTGTGGTGAATTTGGTCACTACGCTACGAAGTGTCCTCTCAAGAAGGACAAGGATGAGAAACATGATCCATAGGCTGCAACTGCAAGGATTGAGGAGGAAGAGTTTGCTACGATTGCTCACATATCTCCAGTGGAGAATTGGGGTGATCTAGAACTGTAGTTCGAAAGAGCTGCAGTTGGGTAGGATCCTTGAGGAGTCCACCTCTTGGATCAATACCTTGCTACGGGAGCCCATATTAGAAGTAGCAGGATGGAACAGTGTCAGTTGGTGTAGAAGAGTGCCGGAGTGACAGTGTAGTGGCTAGGAGCGCCAAAGACTGAGCAACGTAGAGCAAAGTTGGTAGCAGTGCAGAGTCAGCAATAGCGCAGAGGCTTTAGAGGGTCAGCGCAAAGACTAGCAACAATCAGATCTTCAGTATCAGATGTATCGTTTTCAACACTTAGTTCAGTGTTTTGGATGTTTTTCTGATGCAACAACAACAGAGTTGCAGTGCAGATGGAGGGTTAGCAACAACACAGATACAACAATGCAGTAGTTGGTGTGCAGTGATGCCAGACATCAGCAATGCAAAGGGAGCTACGTAGTAGTTCATGGACAACAGTAGTCAGACACCAGCAGCGCACCCAGGATGGTGCCAAATTCAGGGCAGTACTTCAGTTGGATGTATTGCTAGAGCACATTCCTCGCTAATAGGGAGTGTTGATTTTTGGTAGCATCGAATGTGCTCTAAGCCTCAAAATTTGCTGGGAGGCTTGGACACATGTATTCTAGAATACCCAGAAAGCGTTTTGGGAAATTCCACCCGGATGAGGTTTTATTAAAATAATTAATTACTTTTAATGGAAGCCTAAGTCTAAGCTTAGGGATTAAAATAATTAAAGTGTATTAATAGAACTGGGTGTGAATCTTCTAGAAAAAGACGGAGATCAAGTCAAGTTAATCTTAGCCATTGATTAATGTTTTAATCTCGGTCGTTGATGTCTTAACGAGAAGATTATAAGGACTTGATGGGAATTTGGAAATCACATTGAGCAGGATCTAGAGATCGATTTCTCAAGTGAGCAGCGCAGAGCAGCCAGAGAGATAATCGAGGAGATTCTTACAGTGAGGGGCAGAGATAATTTTCCAGTTGGAGATTTTCCTGATCCGGAGAGTGCAAGGCAGAGAAGGCAGAGAGTAGTCCGGAGAGGTAGCGTAGTGCCACGCAAGGGCAGCGCAGAGCTACGCTATGGTAGTGCAGAGCTTCAGATGGAATCATTATTTCTGCTGGGGAATAGTTGGGATCTAGTGTCGGAGCTAGGGTGTGAGACCGGGAGGCCAGAGGGTTGAAGTTTCCAGTTAGCAGAAGATCGAGAGGAGGTGCAGCGCAGTCCCAACTGCAGTGATGCAGTAATTGCGTAGTGTGAAAATTTCTAGATATAAATGATCTCCACAATCCTATTGCAACCAGCTGAATTTACTTCTCCTATTTCTAAATTACTTTACAAAATTATTTCAGATTTCTTCATGTTATATTGAAGCAAATTACTTAAGCATCCTACACTTAATTACTTATGATTCTGAAACAAGGAAACTGGACAAAGAAAAATATACACATAGGACACCATTATTTTTGGACGAAAGTCCCCAGAAAAACCCAATGCGGAAAAACAGGTGCAGCAGATTTGAGGGTTTGATTTTATTAAGTAGTAGAAAATTATAAATACATCTTTGAATATCACAAAGGTAATTCAGTTACAAAGAGAGAAATACTGGCAAAAAGATTGTGAGTTTTACCTCACTCAATCACTGAAAAAATCCCAGTTGATCCGGTCATTGGATGAAGTGCCCCTGGCAAGCCCTGTGCCACCTCTGCGCAGTCCCTGCGCCAGCCTCTCTAGGCACTGCATCACCCAGCTAGGATCTGTAGCCCAGAATCATTGCTCTTAGCCTCCCAGTTTAACACCTCGGTTCCTGGATTTTGAAACTGATTTTTCTGCAAAATCTCACTCTTTCTCACCCTCTGGAGTCTGCGCTGCCTTTGCGTGGCCCTACGTTAGCCTTTGCATGAGAGTTGTTGGATGACTCTCTGCCTCTCTCTGTTGATGATTCTCCGGCTGAAAAAATCTCTCCGGAAGCTATCCCTGCCCCTCACTGCGCTAGAATCACCTAGATCGAATTCTCCTCTGAGCACTGGTCACTTCAGAAATCAATCACTTAGATTCACTCGGTGTGTCTTTCCAAATGACCCTCAAGCCTTCCTTTATAGCCTTCTCGTTGAGACTTCAATGTCCGAGATTAGATCTCCAATCAATGGCTAATATTATAACTTGAATTGATCCATATTCTCTAGAAGATTAATACCATTTAATTATTTAATTTTCCTAAGTTTAAACTTAGGGTCACATTTAAATAATTAATTATTTTAATAAAACATATTCTTTGTGGAATTTTCACAAACGATTTCTGGGTTCTTTGGAATACATGTGCCTAAGCCTCTCCACAAATTTTGGGGCTTAGAACACTTCCGATGCTACCCAAATTCAACACTCCCTCTTAGCGAGGAAAGTGCTCTAACAACATGCCTGCTGCACATTGCTCTCACCCTGAAGCATCCTCTGCATTGTTGATGTCTGACAAGTTGTCCACCAACCACTGTGCTACTTTTGTAACTATATTGCTGCCCTTGACACTGCCACTGCCAATGCTACATCCGTACTACAACTTCCTCTCAAGTGTTGCATCTAGTATGCTGCTAGCACTGCCACTGCTAACACTACATCTGTACTGCAACTCAATTGTTGAGATAAGCAATTAAAACCACCCAAAAATTGAACAAGTGTTCAGTGGATGCACCTCAGTGCTGAAGATCTGACTGCTGCTAGTCCCACGCTACCCTCTGAAGCCACTGTGCTATGCTACTGAATTGTGCCTCTACGCATTGTTGCCTCTCTGCTTTGCGCTGCTCAAATTATGGCACTGCTAACCACAGCATCTGCCGCTCCATCACTCCTTGGATCCCGCTGAAAACTCCTCCATCCTGCTACTATTGGTCATAGGCTCCCATAGCAAGGTGATGATCCATGAGGTGGGTTCCTCAAGGATCCTGCCCCACTGAAGTTCAAGGTGAACTCCCCAACTCCCTCCTGGATATGCGTGGGCACTCATGGCATACTCATCCTCCTCGATCTTCGCGGTTTCAACCTTTGGATCGTGCTTCTCATCCTTGTACTTTTTCTTCAAAGGACATTGTGATGCATAGTGGCCCATCTCACCACATCTGAAACACTTCACCTTGGAGATGTCCTTCTTGCATCTCGGTTGCCCTTGCTGCCCCTTCGATGCGAGGGCTGCATTCTCCTCCTCCTCCAGATTCTTCGATCCGCTCCCGCTGCGACTTTCAAGTTTACATTTGACCAGATCTCTTCTCAGCTCCTCCTCCTGAAGAGCTGCCCACATCGCCTCCCAACTCGGTAGCGTCGCCCTGTCCAAGATACTTTGGACAAAAACTTTCCACTCCTCAGTGACTGCGTTAAGGGCCAATCTCACCATAGTTGTAGCAAATGGATTAGATCTCACGTCTGCCAACTGATAACGAATGTCCTGAAGTCTCGTTAGGAATGGAACAATGCGCTCCCCCTTGTGCATCTGGGTCATCTAGAGCTTCTACTCCAAGTACATCTTCTGCTGCTCAGAAGTTCCTTCGTATAGCACGAACAAGGCCTCCCATATCTCCCTAGTTGTGTTCTTGCTAGCTGTATGAGAGACTATATGATCCTTGACACCATCAAGGATAAGTCTCTTGGCCTTTTCCATATCGGACTTGTACTTTTTATTTTGATTCGGATCTATAGGCACAACAACCACGTTGTCTACGAACGCCTTGAGATCATACTCATCCATAAGGAATTTGATTCTTTCCTTCCAGATCACGTAGTTGGAGGATCCCTCCATCCGATCCTGATCTCTAAGTTCGTGAATTTACATCTCAGCCGAAAACTGTCGAACTACTCCCTCTTTCTCCCTACTGCATAACTTCTAGGTTGGCTTACACACTCCCTGATGGAGATGGTAAGTCTGTTGCTCCTTTGCTATTTGAAAAACTGATTTCCTCGGAAAGGAACTCATTGAGGAAGAATTCCCTCACTATGTGCTCTTCTTCTTTGTTTGACGCTTCTCTGCCCAACAACTGCTTGCAGAAAAACCGCATCCCTTTGGCTTTGCATGAAGGCTCTGTGCTGCTCCCTCTGCCTCGGCAAGATCTCGATCTGGAAGTGTTACCTCTCTTCTCCCTTTTGGGATTCGATCTGTTGTTGTTGCAGCAATTTGGCCTTCGCCTCAGTGCTAGATATGATCTTCCTGTTTCACATCAAACTTTGCTCTGAAACCATGTGAAAATTCCTAGATCTAAATGATCTCCACAATCCTACTGCAACCAGCTGAATTTACTTCTCCTATTTGTAAATTACTTTACAAAATTATTTCAGATTTCTTCATGAAATATTGAAGCAAATTATTGAAGCAGCCTACACTTAATTACTTATGATTATGAAACAAGGAAACTGAGAAAAGAAAAATATACACATAGGACAGCATTATTTTTGGATGAAAGTCCCTGGAAAAACCCAATGCGGGAAAACCGGTGCAGCAGATCTGAGGGTTTGATTTTATTAAGCAATAGCAAATTTTGAATACATATTTGAATACCACAATGTTAATTCAGTTACAGAGAGAGAAATACTGGCAGAAAGATTGAGTTTTACCTCACTCAATCACTGAAAAAATCCCGGCTGATCCCGTCACTGGATTAAGTGCCCCCTGGCACGCCCTACGCTGCCTCTGCGCAGTCCCTGCATCAGCCTCTCTTGGCACCGCTTCACCTAGCTAGGTTATCTATCTGCAGCCCAGAATCATTGTTCTCAGCGTCCCAGTCTCACACCCCAGTTCCTGGCTTCTGAAACTGATTCTTCTGCAAAATCTCAGACCCTTTCTCACCCTCTGCGCAGCCTCTGCATGCCCCTGCGTCAGCCTCTGTGTTAGAGTTGCTGGATCACTCTCTGCCTCTCTGTGATGATGATTCTCTGACTGAGAAAATATCTCTCCGGAAGCTATCCCTGCCCCTCACTGTGCTGGAATCACTTAGATCAAATTCTCCTTTGAGCACTGCTCACTTCAGAAAATCGATCACTTAGATTCACTCGGCGTGTCTTTCCAAATGACCCTCAAGCCTTACTTTATAGCCTTCTCGTTGAGACATCAACGACCGAGATTAAATCTCTAATCAACGGCTAAGATTATAACTTGACTTGATCCATGTTCTCTAGAAGAATACAAATTTAAATATATGACAAATTTAAAAAAAACAACAAAAATAGAAAAAACTTAAACTATATTAAAACATCAAACTTGTTAAAACTTAAAAATTAAATTAAATTGATTAATTAAATTATATTAAAATTTAAATAAAAATTTAAAAAATGAAATTATATTAAACCTATATAGTATAAGTTTATGTGCATTGCATAATTTGAATTTGAATTGTCAAATTATGAATTTATTGATTTAATTTAGATGTACCTTGCATTATGCCAAATGATGATTCATAAATATAGATGGAACATTGCATAATGTCAAATGATGGATTCAATTTAGTAATTTACTTCAAGAATCTAGATTTATAAATTTAAATTATAATGCAGAAATGTCAAATGATAATTCATAAATGAATCAATGATAATAGTCTAATATGCAACGATGATCATATTTATTCTTTAGATGTACAATGAATAATTATTTAAATTTTCTATTTAGTTATTTTTAATTAATTTTATAATAATTTATAATTTTATAATTTTTATGACTTTGACGTCCCCTCGTTTCCCTGAAAATTCCCCAAATTTTGGGGTTGCTTATATAAGTCCCCCTTGTGCGTATCCCCGCTCCCGCTTTCCCCGTCCCGGAAACTTGGTGGAACATTGATCACTGATGAACCCACACTGATCCAGCCCCAAATTGGCGAGCCCCAAGCAGTCTCTGTGAAATCACTGCGTTGTTCCACATCACAACTGATAGGGACTGCGTCACTCCCTTGGTTGATCAATCCGCTGGCTGGATGCTCCAATCTCTAGCCCTCCGGTCTCACACCCTGGCTCTTAGCACTAGAACTAGAATTCTCCTCAATAGAACTGTAGATCTCTACTCAAACTTTGTGTTGCCTCTGCGTGGCTCTACGCTGCCCAACCTAGCTCTGCGTTGCCTCTGTGGATCTCTCTTTGCCTTCTTTCCGTTGTACTCTCTGGATTAGGAAAAATCTTCCATCGGAAACTATCCCTGCCCCTCACTGCAAGAATCTCCTCGATGATCTCTCCGGCTGCTCTCTTGAGAAATCGATCTCTTGATCCCGCTCGATGTGTCTTCCAAATGCCCATCGAAGTCCTTATAATCTTCTCATTGACAAATCAACGGCCCAGATTAAAACATAAGCAAGGGCTAAGATTAATTTGACTTGATCTTCGTCTTTTTCTAGAAGATTCACACCCAGTGCTTTTAATACGCTTTAATTATTTTATTTTCCTAAGTTTAGACTTAGGCATCCCTTAAAAATAATTAATTATTTTAATAAAACTCTCTCCGGGTGGAATTTCCCAAAACGATTTTTGGTTATTCTAGAATACATGTGTCCTAGCCTCTGTGCAAATTTTGAGGCTTAGAGCACATTCGATGCTACCAAAAATCACCACAATCATGGAAAAGTCCTCCTCCAATTTGAAGGACAGCCTGTCTATCTCAGCGGATGCAGCCTGCTGATCCTTCTTCTATTCTTTCTCCTTCTTCCGAATAGGACACTTAGAACTGAAGTGGCCCATCTCACCACATCAGAAGCACTTAATCTTCAAAATATCCTTCTTTTGACTGTGTTGCTCGTGTCGCCCCTTTGATGCAAGGACTGCATTCTCCTCTTCCTTCTCGACCTTCACTCTGCTACTATTGCTGCCACCTATGGTGCTCTTCACCAAATCACGCCTCATCTCCTCTTGTTGTAGATCATCCCAAACTCTCTCCTAATTAAGCAACTTTTCTCAGCCCAAGATACTCTGGAAAAATACTTGCCAGTCCTCGGAAACACTGTTAAGGGTCAGCCATACAAACTCTGGAGGTTGAGGTGCTGATCTCAGTTTTCTTGAAGTCTCGTTAGGAAGGGATCTATACGCTGCCCCTTTTGCATCCTTGTCAGCCTCAACTTCTCCTCCAAGTACATCTTCCGCTTCTCGGAAGATCCTTGATATAGCGTGGCCATTGCATCTCACATTTCTTTGGCTGTTTCCTTGCTCGCAATGTTAGAAACTACATGATCTCGAACTCCATCAAGGATCATTCTCTTTTCCTTTTCCATTTCCTTCTTGTAGGACTTTCGCTGATCTGTGTTCGTGGGTACAACTACCACTGAACTGATATACATCTTGAGATCATACTCGTCTAGAAGTCAGGTGATCCTAGCCTTCCAGATCATGTAGTTGGATGCACCATCCAACCGATCTTGATCCCTCAACCCAGTTGATGCCATCGCACCAAACAAATGTCTAACTGCCTCCTCTCTCCTTTGTGCAATTGTTGACTAGCTCTACGCACTCCCTACTAGAGTAAGTAGATCTGCTCCCAGCTACTGTTGCTCTGCAATGAGAATTGAAGTTCCTTGGCTCGGATTTATCTGAGGAAGAAATTCCTTCAGTATGTGCTCTTCTTTCCTCTTTTGACACTTTTTGGTCCCAACAAACTGTTGCAGAAAACTGCGTCCTAGCTGAAGATCTGCTTTGCGCTGAAACTGCTGGGTTGCTCCCTCTGCCTCTGACAAATTTCAATCCGGAAAATTTTCTTCTTTGTCGACTCACTCAGAGAAATAATTTTCCACAAAATTTTGCCCTGCTGGCTATGGATTCCGTAGCCCCTTTGGGGTTTTGATTTGCTGCCTACGCAATTCTTCGAAATCCTTCTTCAACTCTGCTTCTGAGCTCTTCTTGCGCTCTGATACCATGTGAAAATTCCTCAATCGAATCCCTACTGCAACAACCAATATTATTTCTTCTACTTGTTAATTCTGAATCAAGTTATTTACGGTGTTAAAAATTAAACATAGAAATAAATTTTACTGCAGCCTTCACAACATAAAAATACCGTGGAAACAAAATACTGTGCAGGAAAGAAATAAACACACACAAGTACACTGTTGTTGTTGTGAAACCAGCTCCAAAAATAGAAGAAAAGAGATATCAACGCCTTATAAATAAGCCACTTCGAGGGGGAAAGCTCCAATACATTACATGAATGAACAATTCTTGGATGATACAAATTACAAAACCTCCTTTCTATATATAGGAGTCCATGGGGCCACAATGTAATCCTAGCCGACCTAACAATAATAATTTAAGGGCACAATAATAACAATATGGGGGTTACAAGGGTACAATAATAACAATAAGGGGGTTACACTAACAACAATAAGGAACTATACTAGTAATATAGGGACCTAACATGCCCCTCTCCTTTAAAAAAGTGTTGTCCTCAATGCTTGAGTAGCTCTTGGTGCTTCTGTATAAAATTCTCATCCTCCCATGTAGAATCTTCAGTGGGTAAGTTCTTCCACTTGATGAGATACTCTGAAATTGATCGATTCCGTAGCTGTCGAGTTCTTGTTTCCATGACCGCTTCAGGTTCCAATATGATTTTCCTTCCTCATCAAGTTCTGGCAATATTGTTTGAACTGGAAGATTTTCACCTATAACCTTCTTTAAGCATGAAACATGGAAAACTGGATGCACTCGTGAAGAAGCAGGAAGCTCCAATTTGTATGCCATAATACCAATCTTTTGCAACACCTTGTAAGGACCATAGTACTTTGGCAATAATTTATTATCCTTCTTAGCTTGCTTGAGGGACATTTGTTTGTATGGTTGTAGCCGTAAAAATACCCAGTCTCCTACATCAAAACTTCTCTCGCTGCGATGTTGATCTGCCTGTTCTTTCATTCGATTTTGTGCCAAATTCAGGTTATCCTTTAAGAGTTGGAGAACTTCTTGTTGATGCTCGATGTGATCTTCCACTTCTTGAACCTTCGAATTTTCTCTTAAAGATGATGTGATGGATGGTGGATGATGTCCATAAAGTGCCATAAATGGGGTCATTTTTGTTGCAGTATGGAAGGAAGTGTTATACCACCATTCAGCGAGAGGTAACCACTTGACCCATTGTGTATGTTTATTAGATAAAAAACAATGAAGATATCCTTCCAAACATTTATTTACTATCTCAGTTTGACCATCGGATTGAGGATGATAAGATGAGCTATAGGCTAATTAAGTACCCAAACAAGAAAATAACTTCGTCCAAAAATTTCCAGTAAAAATGAGATCTTTGTCGCTCACAATAACCCTTGGGTTTCCATGTAGCTTTTGAATTGTGTCCATAAATGTAGTAGCAACTGTACTTGCTTTAAATGGATGAGATAATGCACAAAAGTGTGCATACTTGGTATGTCTATCAACTACCACCATGATGACACTCTTTCCTTCGGACTTAGGTAAACCAGTGATAAAATCCATGGAAATCTCCTCCCAACGTTGACTTGGAATGGATAAAGGTTGTAGAAGACCTGGGGTCTTAATTGTCTCAACTTTATTCTGCTGGAAAACCACAAATTCTGCCACAAACTTTTGAATATCAGATTTAAGGCCATCCCAAAAAAATTCTTTCTTCACCCTGTGGTAAGTTTTTAAAAATCCTGAGTGTCCTCCTAAAGGAGAAGTGTGCAATTCCAAAAGAACCTTTTGTTTTAGTTGGGAATTCTTACAAAGATATAAGCGATCTTTGTACCATAAGGAATCATTTTTCCAACTAAATGTATCGGATGTACTAGGATCTTGCTGCAACTTTTGAATGAGTGTCCACACTTCTTCGTCCTTCTTCCATTCATCTCTTGCTTCGGTTATCCAATCTAGTTGGATAATAGAAATGGCACAAAGCAATGCTTCCACCTCTTCATTCTTTCTTGAGAGTGCATCTGCAATAACATTTAGCTTCCCTTTTTTGTAGATTATTTCAAAGTCATAACCCAACATCTTTGTGACCCATTTTTGTTGCTCTTCTGAAGATAGTCTTTGTTCCAAAAAATGTTTAAGACTATCATGATCAGTTTTTACCTTGAAGTGTCTTCCCATTAGGTAAGTTCTCCATTTCTTTAGTGCATGCAATATTGCTAACATTTCCTTCTCATAAATAGGTTCCTGTAAATACTTTCCTTTGATTGGACGACTTTCAAAAGCAATGGGTCTTCCTTCCTGCATTAAAACAACACCAATTCCATTTCCTGAGGCATCACATTCCACAATAAAGGTTTTTGTGAATTCTGGCGTAGCTAAGACCGGTGCTAGGCACATTGCTTCTTTAAGATGTTCAAAGGCCTTAGTTGCTTCAGGAGTCCATGAAAATGCATCTTTCTTCAATAATGTTGTTAGAGGTGCTGCTATTCTCCCATAATTCTTAACAAACTTGCGATAATACCCTGTTAACCCGAGAAATCCTCGCAACTGCTTTATGGTTGTGGGGAATTTCCATTCCTTAACGGCTTTAATTTTGTTAGGGTCTACCTTAACACTCTCATGAGATACAATATGACCCAGATATTCCACCTCTTGTACTCCAAAGAAACATTTGGATGTTTTTGCATATAATTGTTTCTCCTGCAATAGTTTGAGCACCCTGTCAACATGTTGAACATGATCGTTCCAAGACCTGCTGTAGATTAGTATATCATCAAAAAATACTAGCACAAATTTTCTAAGGAAGGGTTTGAAAATGGAATTCATCAACTCTTGAAATGTAGAAGGTGCATTGATAAGGCCAAAAGGCATGACCAAAAATTCATAATGACCCTCATGAGTTCGAAATGTTGTTTTCGGAATATCTTCAGTCTTCATTCTAATTTGATGATATCCTGAACGAAGATCCATCTTGGTAAAATAAATTTCTCCATGCAATTCATCCAATAATTCATCAATCACAGGAATGGGAAATTTATCTTTAATGTTGAGCTTATTGAGCTCCCTATAATCTGGACACATGCGCCATGATCCATCCTTCTTGTGTACTAATACTACAGGAGCAGAGAAAGAACTTTGAATAGGTTGAATTATACCAACCTCTAACTTTTCTGCAATCATACATTCAATTTCACTCTTTTGGACATAAGGATATCTATAAGGCCTGATGTTTGGAGGAACACTTCCTGGAATCAAATGAATAGCATGATCATTTTCACGAATAGGTGGGAGTCCTTGGGAGTTTCAAACACCTTGGAATGATTGTCCAAGACTTTTTGGAGATCTGAAGAAATAGATGATTTTGATGTTGGAACTTTTAGTGAGCATAATTGTGCAATTACGCCTCATTGTTCTTTCTTTAAAAGCTTTGTCATGACATTAGAGCTTATTATATTTCCCGGCTTCCCTTCAATACCCCGTAATTCGACTTCCTTTCCTTCTGAAAAAAATTCAAGAAAAGTTCTTGAAAATTAAAAGCTACTGCCCCCAAAGATTGTAACCATTGTACTCCTAGTACAACATTAGCACCACCCATAGGAATGGAAAGCATTGTACTATTCAATACATATTCCCCCATGGTTAGCTTGATATTATGGCATTTTCCAGAGCAATTTATAGTTCCTCCATTTGCAACCATCACTTGACATTCTGGTGCTGGGTATAGGAAACAATTCAATTCCTTGGCTACCTTACAATGAATAATTATGGGTACTACCTGAATCAATCAACACTATTACCTTATTTTTCTTGATATGTCATTCTCTCTTGAGAGTTTGAGGAGTGGTAATTCCTGCCAATGCATTACACGATATGGTCAGACTCATTTCTTCTTCTTCTAGGGTTGGTTCGTGGTGTATACCCTCTTCTTTTGAAGATTCTTGTTCATTTTCTTCTTCCTCTTTACAATCTATGTAAAATAATTTCTTCTCAGCACACTTATGACCTTTAGTATATTTTCTATCACAACTCTAGCAAAGCCCTTTTGCTCTTTTTTCTTCCAATTGTTGTGGTGTCAACCTTGTAGGTTGTGCAAATCTAGGAGTAGCAACACTTACCTCTTTATGGAAGTGAGTGGTAGGCTTCCTTGTCGCCATAATTTTACATTCAATTTTTCTGGCCAACCTGAATGCCTTCTCCAATGAATCAAGTTCCAAAACGCGAACTTCAAGTTGGATGTTATCCTTTAAAGTACCTATGAAGAGATCAATCATGTGTTCCTCTGAAATATCAGTTACCCTTATATTCAATTTTTGGAAGTCCTCAACGTGCTCCCCCACTGAACCCTTTTGTTTGAGATTTATCAATTGGCTAAAGAAGGTGTTGCCCTTTGTATCCTCATAATGTGCTATCATTTCCTCCGCAAAAATTGACCAAGTGACAATTTTTTTATGGGAGCAAAGCCATCAATACCATACAAATGTATTTTGTTCTAAATGTAAAGTTGCAATTGCGTACCTTTTGTGTGTTTTGCACATTATTGAGATCAAAATATTGCTCCATCTGTAGTATCCATGTTACAGGATCCTTTCCATCAAACTTCCTCATATCCATTTTTGGAATATGGTGGTTCTTCCCTCCAACATTAGAGTTTATGAAACCACGATTAACATTTATTTTGTTCTCATCATGAGTTTCCTCTACTATCTTTTCACCATTAGGAAACATTTCTTGTATCAACTTTGTCAAACCTTCCATGTCTGCTTTTAGATCATTCTTCATGTTTTCCATGTTGTCTTTCATTTTTTCATCAATCTTAGCTTCCATGTCATCCATCTTAGATTCCATGCCAGCTTCCATGCCATCTATCTTAGATTCCACGCCTTTCTTCAAACCATCCATATTATTCTTCAAACCATCCATCTTCGCTTCCATGCCTTTATTCAAAACTTCCATTTCATTTTTTGTTGCTCTTTGCGAGAGCGAAATCTGGTGCACTTGCTCTTGTAATTTTGATAGATCATGTTGCAATTCTTCATCTTCATGAGTCATAGTAGAGCCTTCTGAAGGCTTAATGGGTGTTGAATTATTTTTATGGGGCATCTTTTATAACCCAATACTGATATCTATTCTACAATATTCCCTTGGAATCAATTCAACTTGATTCTTCAAACAAGACCTATGCAATTTGGAAAAAAAAAATACACACCTTTTACTTGCTTTTGAGGAGCTCGATATTGAAATTGAATTATCTCTATAATTGCGGATCCTCAATATTTGAAATTCGGCCCTGTAGTATCCCTCTGAAGCTTATTTAAAATGCCACAAGTCTTATCTGATTTTGATTCTTTAAGACAAAGTTATGCCCAATCTTCCACAATGACCCAATTATGGACTGGTTCAGTAGAGCGAACTTGTACGACCTTCCACGTGTCACTGTTTCCTCCTTTGGCTCTGAAATTGATAGCCAGCAAACTACAGTCTGTGTACTTGTGGCCACTTTTTACAGCATTCCAATACGATGCTCAAAGAGAGAGCTATGAATATTTTCCCATGATCACCTCTTTGAGATGCAATTCAGAAGCCCGAAAAAGTCCTAACTTCCACAGACCATATCTCCAAAAATATTGCGAACCAAGATCTGAAATTGTTTGATGATGTTCCTCAGGATTTTGGATTCGTACCCTAGGAATTTCAGCTTCTGAAACTTCGTAGAAAAAAGGCTATAGCAAAAATTCCACGATGACCTATTTAGGTTAAATTCAAGAGCCTGCAAAATGACCTAAATTCCACAAATCATATCTCCGAACATATTGTGAACCAAGCTCTGAAA
This sequence comes from Pinus albicaulis, assembly GCA_034641835.2. NCBI lineage: Eukaryota > Viridiplantae > Streptophyta > Pinopsida > Pinales > Pinaceae > Pinus > Pinus albicaulis. Next base: position 464,075,919 of record CM076584.1, on the reverse strand, counting down.
TTTTGCGACGATGTTCCTCAGGATGTTGGCTTCGCACTTTAAAAGTTTCAGCTTCTGAACCTTCGTAGACAAAAAGTTATAGCGAAAATTCCACGATGACCTGTTTGCAACAGCGAAACCCTAGAATCCCAAAGCTCCGATACCAAATGTTGTGAAACCAGCTCCAAAAATAGAAGAAAAGAGATATCAACGCCTTAGAAATAAGCCACTTCGAGGGGGAAACCTCCATTACATTACATGAATGAACAATTCTTGGATGATACAAATGACCAAAACCTCCTCCTATATATAGGAGTCCACGGGGCCACAATATAATCCTAGCGAGCCTATCCTATGTATAATTTAAGGGCACAAAAATAACAATATGGGGGTTACAGGGGTACAATAATAACAATAAGGGGGTTACACTAAAAATAATAAGGGACCGGAAAAACCCAATGTGGGAAAACATTCTCCTGACCTGGCTACGTCTCCTTGAGCCTATGTCAACTGACCTGGCTCTTTGGGATTATGATGAAAAGATTCTTTTACAAGTTTATAACTCAACTCCAGTGGTTATTTGGGTTGTACCATTGGGTTTAGAATACCATAATACCTCTGTCATGGCTGTCATCACTCTGAAAATAGATGTAGATTCCCTTAGACTTGATTTCCTTGGGTCGATGCTCTTGAGCTACCCTGAGCTTCTCTATGGCACTAACTCCCTCAGAATATCTTTTCTGTCCCTGAAACCTCACCTACTGTCTCCAGCACATATCATACCTCCAAAATGGACTGATCATTTGCTCAAAATGAGCACTGGCTCCCCAATCTAGGCCTCCATCCACTGATGGCCCTAGGCTGCCCAAAACTTCCCTGTGGCTCTTCGACCTTCAGAAGTCTTCAAACAGCTCTGCAAATTATTTCATTGGATTTAGAATGTCTGAAATAGTAAGAATAGACTATTCATTTGCATAAATTGGCCTCCGGCTGCTCCGGTTTCGCCTTCAACACCTGGTGGCACCCCTTGGCTCTAGGGTCAAAGAAAAATTCTCTGTGGGTTATCGACCTCTAGAATTCCTCAAAAGCTTCTGCAAACTCCTCCAATGGTTTCAGTATGCTCATTACAATCAGAAATGACTATTGGTTTGCTGATAATGGATACTGGCTGCTCTGGATAGGCCTCATTCTCCTGGTGGCACTGGATGGCCCTGGTGGCCCCTGGAACTTCTCTGAAGAAACTCGGCCTTCAAAAGTCTTCTATAGGCTCTGCAAACCACACCATTAGTTCCAGAATGTCTGAAACATCCAAAATTGACTATTGGATTGTTGAAAAAGGCCTTTAGCTGCACTGGCTAGGCCTCAAACCGCTGTTGGCCCATGGTGGCCCTAGTGGCCCCTAGAACTTATATGAAGCAAAAACCTGCTCAAAAGTCCTCTGATGGCTCTGCAACCCTCACCAATGAGTCTAGAATGTCTGATATAGTCGAAATTGACTATTGACACTCTCAGAATGGACAAATCTAGCTCAAGATAGAGCCTAAACTGATTTTGCCCAATGTCCCCTAAAAATCCTCCACCAAATGTGGAGAGACTGCACATAACTGCAGTTAAGTTTGGAAAATCCGCACATATTGGTTTCACGCCTAAACTACCGCCAAGAAATCCGTTAGCAATAAATGTTAGCCATTGCATGTGATAGGCCTAACATTTAGGCTGGCGGGTAACATGCCGGATTAATAACTGTCGCATTAAACTTACACCATGTGACAGGCAAGCTTAACGACAAATGCTGCGGTGACTGCATAAAATTTGTCGGCGGATAGATGTAACCGTAATCATGTGATAGCCTTGCAATTCAGCAGAGATGGTTAACTGTTTTTCATTGGCTCCGGGTCCTAGCGCTAAGGCCACTTGGGGAGGGGCTGGCCCTCGAGGCTGGCCGCTCCGAACCCCCAAAACGAAACGCGGTAAACAATATGTATAAACCACACCACCATAGTGTTAAGAACCACTGTATAGCCGAATGGTAAGACTCAGGCTTGTTATGCGGGAGGTCACCGGGTCGATCCCGGTGGAGTCCAACAAATTTTGCTGCACCATTCCTGGGCCACATGGCAGCCCAGCCTCTAATTGGTCGAGAACACAAAAGTCAACCAACTGCCCAATTAAACATTGCCACTTGTCAACATCTGACTGGCCCAAACAGAATATTCTAGGGAATATTCTGAGGAATATTCTTTTTTTTTTGAATTTCCAAAAACCAGTGAAACTTGGTTAAAAGCTAGAAATTGTAGTTTACTAGACTTTTCAAATCGCAATAACTTCTTCATACGGTGTCGATTTTTCGAACCGTTCGCGGCGTCGGACTCAAGAAGACGAGATCTATCCAGTCGCTCAGGTTCGACACACTTCCAAACACATTGAATTTTGAGCTATCACTTAGGTCCATGATCCAAATCTGATCAGTTAGTCTCTACCTAGGGAAAAGTGTCCAAAATAATTATTTTCCAAGTGTGACTTTATAAAATGAAAGTGACTTTAAAAGGGGTAAATTCAATGTTAAATTATAAAGTGAAAAGTGACTTTAGACATAAATTACAATGTGCGTACTTTATTTAATGGGTGCGTTAAAAAATAGAAAGTGAGAATTAAATGCACATTTATTCTCATCCCTTGATCTAAATGAATTTGAGCCATTAGATTTTAGGGTTGCCCAAAAGTCATTTAGGGAAACAAAAGGGGGAAAAGAAAAGAGAGATTTGATTCATTCTTCATGAGCAGATTGGAGAAAGGAGGCTGAGGGCTGGAGAAAAGTTTTGAAGGAGAAATTTGTTGCAGCAAGCTGAAGGAGTGATTTATGGGCAAAGTTGGGTATGGAAATCAAGGCATATAAGACAACAAAAGGTACATTACGAACATCATTTAATGCTGTGAGTTGCACGCAGTTCGAGAGAAGTTTTTGAAAAATAAAATAAAATTTAAATCCGTACAGTCCATACAACGGTATGAAAATCCGTACGGAATCCGTACAATACAGTCTATATTCGTACAATAAATATTTTTCGCTTCAAGTGGGCATGGAAATTGAGGCAAAGTGGGCATAGTTTTCAAGGAGTTTTGGGCTGAAGAGATAAGTTGTATTTTGATGTTTTGTTTTGTCTGCAAATGTAATTTTCCTGAACTTGAAAGATAAATAAATTTGAAGAGCTCTCTAATAGGTTTTCCCTGGAGAAGATTGAAGGGGTTTTGCCTGGATCTAAGTTGACCAAATTGTGTGTATTTTTGTGTTGCTGGTCTGTTTATGTCCATATTTATTTTCAGCATGTGTTGACAGTCCCATGTGTTTTAATCTGAAAATTTTATTTCCAGAATTCTATATGTTGAATGTATGCTTATGGGAAAGGGCATTTAACTGAATGAGAGTGATAAGGTGAAATTAAAATCGGGTTGAGATTGCAGGAAACTTTTTAGTCATCAAATTTCAACATGGTATCAGAGCTACAGGCTGAAAATTGCAGTTTGAATAACAGACAGTTGTTTGGGACAACAAATAGTGGTTTGGACAAAAAACTAAATTTTTGGACAACAAGGACAACAAACTGATATTTTGGGACAGTAAGGTGAAATTTCACACAGACTTAACTTTTGGGACAACAAGGTGTGCTGGGAAGTTCATTTCTCCATTTTCTTGGTTTTGTAAATTTTGGACAACAGTCATGGCCATGTTCTTAAGGATAGAGGACAGACTGTATGGGATATCCAACTATGCCATTTGGAAGGACAAAATTTAGGCAGTGTTTGAGGAGGCAACAGTTTGGGACATAGTGTGGCCAGAGGTTGTACCTCCTATTGCTGCAAATGAACTTGTTGAATTCACAAAAAATAATGCAAAGGCAAAAAGGATTTTGATGAACAATCTAAAGGATCATGTGGTTCCTCAGGTGAGAGGAAAAACATATGCATATAAGATGTGGACAACTCTAACCACTCTCTATCAGAGTACCAATGAGAGCAGGAAGATGGTACTCAAAGAGCAATTGAAGAACATCAGGATGACAAAGGTTGAAAGTGTAGTTCATTATCTTGGTAGGGTCAAACATGTACGTGATGATTTGACTGCTATTGGTGAGGCAGTGGCACACACAAAGTTAGTCAGGATAGATGTAGCGGGACTCCCTAAGTCTTGGGAGGGCTTTGGAGATGCTGTTACCTCTAGGGAGAATCTTCCCAATTGGGATAGATTCTGGGATGATTTTGTGCATCATGAGATACGAAAGACTAGCAATGGTGGGGTGAAGATAGTAGATGAGGAGGATGTAGCCTTGACAGCCAGGGGGAAGAACAAAGGGAAGGCCAAGAAAGGGGCCTCATCAGACGGGGCTAAGGGAAAGGAGAAGAGGAAGAAGAAAGATATGGATATGTCCAAAGTCAAATGTTGGGCATGTTAGAAGATGGGACACTATGCGGCTACGTGTCATGAGAGGAAAAACAAGGGGAAAAAGGGTACTGCAGCTTCACCAGAGGTGGAGCAGTTTTCTTTACAGTTTGACAGGGACTTTGCATTTATTACTTCTACATCTAGTAGGAATACAACATCTGATGTCTGGTACATAGACAGTGGGGCTTCTTGCCATATGACAGGTGCACGAGAGTTCTTTTCGGAGCTTGCAGAGAGGGTACTTGATATTGAGATTGTATTAGGAGATGACTGCACTTTGAGAATTGTTGGTGTGGGGACTGTGACCTTTGAGAGGGAGTCTTTGCCTCCTTTGAAGGTCACGGATGTTTTGTATGTTCCGGGGATGAAGAAGAACTTGATTTTAGTGTCTGTTATGGAGGAGAAGGGGTTTGACGTCACTTTCTTAGGAGGGCAGGTATTGATGCATCCCAAGGGAGCTTCCATCACTTCGGCCAAAGTGATTGGAGTTCGCTCTGAGAAACTATACAGGTTCAGTTTTTAGTCGGCAGGAGCATTGGTGAGTAGCACATCTGGTAGCACTAACACTAGTAGCACCAATAGTAGCGACTTATGTGAGTTATGACACCGGAGGATGGCGCATATGCATCATGGAGCTTTGAGAGTTCTGAGGGAGATGACTACTGGAGTTCTTGATTTCAGTGTCGAGCATTATGAGGTTTGTAGAGGGTGTGCTTTGGGCAAGTACACCAAGTTACCATTCCCAGCGAGCGACATCAGATTTACAGGTATACTAGACTTGATTCATACTGATGTTAGTGGTTGTATGTCTCATGTGTCTTTGGGTGGTTATGAGTATGATGTTATATTCATTGATGACTACTCTAGGAGGACTTGGATATATTTCGACTTTGATATATTTCCTGAAGACCAAGGGTGAGGTATTCATTCGCTTTAAAGAGTTCAAAGCTCTTGTGGAAAAGCAGACAGGTAGGAAGATTTAGGTCTTGAGGTCAGACAATGGTGGTGAGTACACCGATGGTGGGTTTTCTTACTTCTATGCAGAGGAGGGCATTAGGAGATAGTTCACGGTTCCTTACAACCCCCAGCAGAATGGGGTGTCTGAAAGAATGAACAAAGCTATTGTTGGGGCTGCTAGAGCGATGATTCATGATGAGGGGTTGCCTTTGCTTTTGTGGGTTGAGGCCTGCAATACTTTTGTTTATCTTCAGAATAGGAGTCCTCACAGAGGATTTGGGAATATGACTCTGGATTTCACTGGAGAGAAGCCTCACGTGGGACATTTTTCATATCTTTGGATGTCTCACATATTCTTATATCCCCAAGGAGCAAAGGACGAAGCTGGAACCCATGGCAGAGAAGGGTATCTTTATGGGTTACAGTGAGACTTCGAAGGCCTATCGAATCTTCATTCCTTCTAAATGGAGAGTGGTGATTAGGAGGGATGTGAAGTTCGAGGAGGAGAGGGCCTATCAGAGATGACGGGAGTATGATGAGAGAGAATCACATACTTCTCCTCAACAGGGAGGTTAGGTACAAGGAGCAGGACCTCAGGGTTCTAGATCAATTGGTACAGGAGGTACTTCAGTGTCAATGACATCTGGGGCACCAGTGGCGAGTTCACCGAGCACTTCTTTAGGTTGTCCACTGGTATAGAGTTCACATGGCACTTCAGCTGACACAAGCACAAGTGCCGGTATAGGTTCTTCGAGGACAGGTGTTGGTACAGGCACACTAGGGTCATTTGGCAGACCTTTTGGTTCACCAGACTGTGGGGCAGAGGATGAGGTTCCCTATGGGGAAGCTTCTTTAGGGAAGAGGAGGCCCAAGTGGCTTCAAGACACCTTGAAGAACTGGAGTCCCTTGGTCCTCCGCAGAGGGTGAACAGGGAGAGTTTGCCACCTGAGCAGTTTTGCAGTTATGTAGCCAAGGCTACCAGCATTGTTGACTCTGAGCCTACTAACTATGAGGAGGCTTCCAGCCAGGAGGTGTGGAGAGAGGCTATGGTGGAGCAGTATGCCTCTATTATTAAGAACAATGTCTTGGAGGTGGTGCCTAGGCCTGAGGGCAAGTCAGTTGTGACTTCCAGGTGGCTCTACAAGATCAAGCATGTTGCGGATGGCAGCATTGAGAAGTTCATGGCGAGGTTTGTGGCTAGAGGGTTCTCACAGATAGGAGTTGAATATGATGAGACCTTCGCTCCCATAGCTCGATACACTTCTATCTAGCCCCTTATTTCTATTGTTGCAGAAATGGTTTGGCAGGTCCATCAGATGGATGTGAAGACCGCATTTCTGAATGAAGTTATAGAGGAGGAGGTGTATGTTGAGCATCCACAGGGATTTGAGTTACTTGGGCAGGAGACCCATGTATGCCAATTGAGGCGAGCACTCTACGGACTTAAGCAAGCTCCGAGAGCTTGGTATTAGAGGATTGATACTTACTTACAGCAAATGGGTTTCACAAAGCGATGCAGATCCGAACCTATACTACATTGTTGTAGGGGATGATCTGCTCATTCTTGTCCTATATGTTGATGACTTGTTCATTACTGGGGCAGAGAGACTGAATAGTTGTTGCATGGAGGATGTTGCTATGGAGTTCGAGATGAAGGACATTGGGCTAATGCATTACTTTTTGGGGCTTGAGATGTGGCAAGAGGAGGGGCATATCTTTCTGGGGCAGGGGCAGTATGTTGCGGATGTGTTGAGAAGATTTCACAAGGTAGATTGTAGACCCATGTCTACACCTATGATCACCAACTAGAAGAAGCTTCATGCTTTAGATTCTAGTTTGGTGGATCCCACATTGTATAGGCAACTTATTGGGTCCTTGATGTATCTGGTCAACACTAGGCAAGATATATGCTTTGCAGTGAACACACTTAGCCAGTTCATGGTTGAGCCCAGGAGGGTGCACTGGGTAGCTGCAAAGCACATTATTTGCTACGTGCAAGGCACTATTGATTATGGTCTGGACTATATGCGGGGATATGGAGTGAGGTTGGCAGGTTACACAGATTCAGATTGGGTAGGGTGTGCTTCTGACAAGAAAAGCACTTCAGGGTGTTGCTTCAGATTGGATTCGACAGTTGTGTCATGGTTCAGTGAAAGAAAAAGTCAGTTGCTTTGAGCTCTTCTGAGGCTGAGTATATGGCTGCTAGCTAGGCTAGTTGTGAGGCCATTTGGCTTCGCAAGTTGTTGTATGGCATTTTTGATCAGGAGTTGAGACTGACGGTTATTCATTGCGATAATCAGAGTTGCATTAAACACATGGAGAATCCTGTGTTTCATGACAGGTCAAAACACATTGACATCAGATATCATTTCATCAGGGACTATGTTCAGAAGGGGGCAATGAAGCTGAAGTATATATCGACAAATGAGCAAGTGTCTGATGTTCTCATGAATTCCTTTGCCAAGAGGCAAGCGTATCAATTTCAGGGACAAGATGGGTGTGGTGAGAAACACTTTCCTCATTAAGAGGGAGTGTTGATTTTTAATGTACCTTGGACAAGTGGTTTCCCATGGGTTAGTCTCTACCTAGGGAAAAGTGTCCAAAATAATTCTTTTCCTAAGTGCGACTTTATAAAGTGAAAGTGACTTTATAAGTGATAAAGTCAATGTTAAACTATAGTGAAAAGTGACTTTAGACATAAAGTACAATGTGGGTACTTTATTTAATGGGTGAGTTAAAAAATAGAAAGTGAGAATTAAATGCACGTTTATTCTCATCCTTTGATCTAAATGAATTTGATCCATTAGATCTTAGGGTTGCCCAAAAGTCATTTAGGGAAACAAAAGGGGGAAAAGAAAAGAGAGACTGCATTCATTCTTCATGAGTAGATTGGAGAAAGGCAGCTGAGGGTAGGAGAAAAGTTCTGAAGGAGAAATTTGTTGCATCAAGCTGAAGGAGTAATTTATGGGCAAAGTTGGGCTCGGAAATCAAGGCATAGAAGACAACAGAAGGTACAGTACCAACACCATTTAATGTTGTGAGTTGCACACAGTTTGAGAGAAGTTTTTGAAAAATAAAAAATTTAAAATTTAAAATCCGTACAGTCCGTACAACGGTACGGAAACCCGTATAGTCCGTACGGAATCTGTATAGTACATATTTTCAACTTCAAGTGGGCATAGTTTTCAAGGAGTTTCGAGCTGAAGAGATAAGTTGTATTTTGCTGTTTTGTTTTCTCTGAAAATGTAATTTTCCTCAACTTGAAAGATAAATAAATTTGAAGAGCTCTCTAATAGGTTTTCTACGGAGAAGATTGAAGGGGTTTTGCCTCGGTCTAAGTTGACCAACATCTGTGTGTATTTTATGTGTTGCTGGTCTGTTTATGTCCATATTTATTTTCAGCATGTGTTGACAGTTCCATGTGTTTTAATCTGAAAATTTCATTTCCAGAATTCTATATGTTGAATGTATGTTTATGGGAAAGGGCATTTAATTGAATGGGAGTGATAAGGTGAAATTAAAATCGGGTTGGGATTGCAAGAAACTTTTCAGTCATCAAATTTCAACATGTTGCAAGCCCTATCGATGTACTCCTGAAAAGGGTTGCTCTGAAGCTCCGAAGTATACTCCTGCCGCCTTGCTAGGAACCTTAGTCGCCCCTCAATGCTAGATAGCTTGTCTGTTGACTCAGCACACTTCATTCAAAGCTCCTCAATTCTAATATTCTGTTGCAAGATGGTGCTTCAGGCAGTCTGGATCTTTTGCTTCAACGCCATAAGATCTGCCCTGAAATGTTCAATTTTCTCCTAGTGGCTATTGTCTGAAGATGATGCAGACCTCCTAGTTGTTTCTACATATATTTGCGCCTTATTGATGGGTGGACCTAAAGATGGATGCTCAACCACCTCCTCCACGTCTCCAACTTGAGCCTTCAACTAGCTCTCTAAAGATGGATCATCATGCACTCTATGCCTATCATCCTCCTCATTTGACTCATGCTCCTTTATGTGTTTTCCCTGCTAGATCGTCACTGGTAAATCATCACTCTGAATGTCTCCTCCTCGGTCTTCTCCACTCATGGGGACAATCTGGTGCTCATCCCCTTCTACCATTAAACATGAATGGACAAGTGGGCTGCTTTCATCATCTCCAAATGATTTCTCATGCCTTCGAAGGGAATCTTCATGAAAACCAATGGACTCATCCATCACTATTTCTTGAGCCTTCAATCGGCTCTCCAAAAGAGTAGCCTCGTGATGTGATTCAAGCATTTTTGAGTCATGCCTCTCCTTGTGATCATGCAAGTTAGAGTGTTCCAATGCGACTCCTGACCAACCATGGACCCTTCAACCCTTTCCACAATTAGCTGATTTGAGTTCCTTCCCATTTCTTGTTCTTCTTCAACTTTTGCAGTCTCATCTGCTTCTTTTCCCCCTTTAACTTTGCATCTGTGATCTAGTGTCCATGCTTCCTGACATGTGAAACATATTTTCTCTCCTCATTTGATTTCTGCTCTTCCTTGGGAGTTTTGGAGACTGCTTTTGCTTTGGCTCCTCATCCTTCCCTGATCTGAACCCTTAAAAAATTCTCTTCATCAAATTTCTTCTGATGAGAGGTTCAGCACAATGGGATACAAATTGTCTCAACGACTCATCCATGGGCTAATAAATCTGCAACCTACACATTCCTCTATTTTTTTGGCAACAAACTCGCTAACTCACATCTACCCCTTATAGCAAAAACAACACAAGAGATAGCTATCAAATACAAGGCTGACTAACATAAAGAAGTGTCACACAACTCAACAAATGTACTCGTAGATAACAATTTAATGATAGGACATGCTACGCTCCAGCAACTTCCCTCTGTAATCAATCTTAGCTCACATAAGCAAATCAGCTCAAACACATTCGATCTCTTTACAACTCAACTCTGACCCAAACCCTAGCAACAGATACTCTAACCATACACATTACACTTTATTCAGCCTTCTGCAACAAAAAGATTCACTGTACAAAACTAGCAGACACACCACAACATTACAATATCAATATTGTGACAAATACATGCCCACCAAGATGTATCATGTGACAGTCACAACAATACCAAAGTCACAGTGTCACTGCAATCATAGCAGCAGTAATAGTCAGACCACTCACTTTGATCCTGTAACAAAATATTTGCCACAACAACACACAGGTATACAAGGTTATTGATCCTTCTCACTTTTGAATTGCCCAATTCGCATTATCTCTGAAACGCACTTCCTTCAGCCTAATCACTTGGCACTATAAAATAGCTCGAACTCTGGACTGTCTCTTTGGCCATCAAATATTCTTTTATGGAAGCTGAATATTACTCTTCAAGACAGCTCATTACTCTAGTTAAACATCACAAACAAAGCAAAGTGTATTGCCTCATTAAACCCTTACGCACTAGTATTTAGTTCTGCAATGCCAAAATCAAGGAACAATCTACAACACTTCTGCAATAGCTCAGATCTTTGCATAATCACCTACACACTTTACATAAGGATATTTCATGGATTGTGTTCAACATAAATCACAGGTCATTCAACCATGACAAATTCAATTCATTTTCCCATATACCCATTTGATTCATGGCTGAACTGATTTCCCAACCAATCAAGTCGAATTGGATTGAACTCACAACAGACTTACTTAGACCTGAACCAAAGCAAAATCTCAGATTATTTCTCTGGAACCAGTGTCTTCAAAGTTGTACGGTTCACTCCACAGAGGGAATAAACATCTTTCAATTATTCTCGAACCCCTTGGCATTTTGGCACTTCTGACAAGAAATCAAAAGACAACTCAGCCCGTAATTTCCATCCCCAATAACAACTTCTCAATATTTGGCAAAATAATATTAGCTTTGACACTTTGAGGAATAAATGCGAACAACTTGAAACTCTTGGCCTTTAAAAATAACCCACGAACTTGACTCAAATTTATATGCAATAAAAACTTTCAGGCTAGCAGGAAAACCAACTCTGATACCACTATAATATCCCGATTCCTAATTTTAATGATTTTCTAGAGATTTTTGCTTAAGAAAAATATTGTTGTAAATTCAATAAATAAATTTCACAAATTGAATCATAAAATTAACAACAAACAAAGGAATATAACTTGCAACAGAAATATGCAATCAACGCAAACAAGAAATCTCAACTTTATTTATATTAATATAAAAACTGATTTTCAAATCTGGAGGATAGCTGAGATGAGATCCTCCAAATGAATCTGGCCTCAAGATATATTCATTGCAACAATGGATTTAGCCTCCCAAAATAGATCTGCAACCGATAAGCTATCCTATGAATTTTGAATGAATTGACCAATGGATGAGACAGGTTTACGTGCAATATTTGCAAATCACCAATTTTTTTTTTGTTCTGGGGCTACTAAAGCTTGGAACTATGTTCTCCAAACCTCACTATAACAAATGAACAACAAAACCAAGTTGTCCCAAATGATCTCACCCTCCTTTTAAAAACTTGATAGATAGATCTCTAGTCTTTTAGAAGTATTTTATTTTGATTATTTTAATATTATTCTAGAAGCTCTCTATTGACTTCATTTAAGTGGCTTTTATTTTATTTAAGTGACTTTGAGACTTTTTCCTTCAATTAATCATTTTCCCCTTCTTTCATTTAATTGACTAATTAAAGTAATTTTTAATCTAGGAAAATGGTGTAAATTACCCACCATATTTTATCTGGCCGTTGGAAGTCACTTCTCATCATCCCATCTTGTAGATCTTCTTGTTCTGATTCCAACGAGCTATTACATTAAGGTTTTCCATCAATTATTCTTCCCTGAATGCCACCTTAAGTGTAATTAATTAAGTCAAGCTCAAAATAACCTCATTTTACAGGAATTTTCGGAATGCAACGAAACCAAAAACAAGTTGTGCAGAACACACCCTAATGATGGAATATGCCAAGTTAACGTTGTCGGATCCCATAAAACCCCTCTTGGAACTCCGATGATGTAATCTCGCTCCCGTGCCCTGGCCATCACATACCTTGGAAATCTATCCTAGTTGTACTATAGAGGAAACTGAAAATGGTGACATTACGACATCACATTACCTCTCCTCAGTGTCTATATGAGTTAACTGTTCCTAATTTCTCATGGTGGGAAAGTGAAATAAAGGAAAATAGGCATAAGTTTATAATATATAGATGTCGCTTTAGTGTATTATGGATGCCATCGCTATCTTACTTTATGTACAAGTGTGCGTGTTTTCATATATTCTACAACTATTTTGGCATTTTGAATGTTTTTTTATAGTGTAAATGCAATATATATTTGACGCTTCCGAGATGCTTCTCTTCCAAGGATTTTTGGAAAATAACGCTTCTAATGTTTTTCTTCTAAAAAAAACACTCACTTTGTCCCTGCTTTGTCTCTGCTTTGTGAAACATTGGGACAAACTAACATTTGATAAATGAGTGATGGGAACATTGATTTATTTTGCATACAAATCATGGAATTAAGTGGAAGGATGAAAGGGACATATATTTTTTCTTACAATATTAATTGTGGTTTGTTGTAAGGGAGTAACCTAGGTTAAAACTAAAATGAGTTTACAATATAGAGGAAAATGATTGAAAGTTGGTTATGATTCCTCCAATTTCGCACTCTTCCTGCCATGCCCCCTTAAATTTAGCCCAAATTTGAAAGGTGCTAATTGGAAGACACCTCCAAAATGTAGAAACAATTAACCTCTCCACCATTTTAGTCAGCTAATATACTAAAATTGAACACGTTTAAGTTTTGTAGTAGTTTCAACTCCTCCAAATGGAAAATACAATCCAAGCAAGATTCAAAACCAAAGCTCCAGTGCACAGTAGTAAGACAACAAGTCACAGCGGCGCTCAACAAGGTTTATTACTATCACAATAACACCCGACAAAGTCCAATGTCCACTATCCATAGCCCAACAATTCCATAGCCTAGTAGTGCCCAATGTCCACCTTCCACTATCCACAAACACCCAATAAGGTCAATTACTATGCTATCCATTGTCTAGTAGCACCTGGCAAGGTTGAAAAGATTCTCTTAGCATCACATAGTTTCTTGTCAGTGTCTATATGAGTTGACTCCTTCTAAGTTATCATGGTGGGAAAGTGAAATAAAGGAAAATAGGCATAAATTTATAATACATAAATGTCTTTTTAATGTACTAAGGATGCCATATCTATCTTGATTTATGTACAAATGTGTATGTTTTCATATATTCTGCAACTAATTTGGCATTCTAGATGTCTTTTTTGAATATAAATGCCTTTTGGGATGCTTCGCTTCTGAGGATTTTTGGAAAACGATGCTTCAGATGCTTTGCTTCTAAAAAATGCACTCATTTCATCCCCGCTTTGTTCAACATTTGGACAAACTAACATTTAATGTGTGATGGGAACATTGATTTATTTTGCATACAAATCATGGAATTGAAAGGAAGGATGAAACAATTAGATTTTTTCTTATAATATTAATTGTGGTTTGTTGTACGGGAGTAACCCAGGTTAAAACTTGAATTTATAAAATAGAGGAAAAGAATTGAACCTTGGTTATGCAGAGCCATAGAGTAATGATGGAAGGGACATTCATTTTTTTTAATATTAATTGTGATTTGATGCATGGGAGTAACCCAAATTAAAACCTCATATGAGTTGTTTGGAGCTTAGAGAAAAAGAACCCGACGTTGGAGCTCAAAGGACAAGAACTCAATGTTCGGTGTGCAAAGCCTTAGAGTTATACCATATGCAGAGCCATGAAAATATAAAGAAATGAATGTGGCCCTCTAGGAGGAAAAATGATGTATGCGACTTGGGCAAGAGAAAACGCAGATCTATAGGTGCTTATCCTTGGGTTTTTTAATTTCTTAATAATTTAACAAACTTAAATGAATTCAATGTCAAAATTTGACGAATTATTTCCAAATAAGTTTGAGTTCCCATTTTTTTTTGGAATTCTTCTTTAAATTTTCCGTAATCAAATGAGTTTATTCAATTTGTGTTAACATTCAATGAATTTTGAAATTTTTGCTTCATGTTTGTTGAATTCGGTCATTTTGTAGAAAGTCCCTTCCCTTCCTAAAACTTATGATTTCTTGTTAACCAAATTAGGGTTGTTGTAGAGCAAATCACTTTGGCTGTCTATATCCCCTAATCCTTTATTAAAACTTCCCTCTAAAGTTGCATGTATGACCTCTATAACCCAAAAAAATAAGCAATTAGTCATTCCCCTTGCATCCACCACCCATATAACCCCATATATATGTTGAGTTTTCTTGTGTGACGGGGTAGCATCAGATCTGCTCTAGCTCCCAAACTTTGTGGAGGGACTAGAGTACATGAGATCTCCAAGACCCAAAAAGGGATTTGGGAAATTTCATCCGGTTTGGGAGATAATTAAATAATTAATAATTTTAATTATGGATCCTAAGTTTAACTTAGGAAAATTAAATTATTAAAGGTAATTAATTAAAACATGTGATGAAATTGTCTTAAGTCACACAAATCAAGCTTTCTTTTAATTTTAGCCATTGATTCAAGATCTGATCATGGTCGTTGGTTTCCCAATGAGAAAAGTATAAAGGAAAGGCTTAGGGTCATTTGGAGGAGACACACAAAGGCAGAGCACTGAAGCTAAGCTCGAATTCTAGGGCGTGGTTTGCTAAGAATTTCCAGAAGTGTTTCAGCTGCAGAGAGGGGTAGTTTAGGCAAAGGGGATAGTCTGATCCCAATGCCTAGAATTAGCAAGAGGCAGAGAGCAGCTTCTAGAGGTAGTGCAAAGAAGCAGAGGCAGCAATAGCAGAGAGGGCAACAACTGCGCAGCGCAGCTTCAGCTTCAGTTATGAAGGTGCTATGGAGTCCCTTCTAGGGCAGCACTGGTCAGTCGGGGACCCATTTGGATTATGTAGAGACCCTCAGGGGTAGCGTAGGGTCTGTGTCACCCATTCTAGGGTTACGCAACCCTCTCCAGGCTAGCGCAGAGGCACACAGAGGTTGACGCAGGGGCTTCAGGGGCAGTGCTGGGGTTTCTAGGGCCAAGATCTGGCTGAGTCTTGTAAATCTCGTTTGAGGGTGTGGATCAGTCAACGTTTTGGCTTCAGAACAACAGGTTAGCTGTAGATCTATATTTTTCTCTGTCGGGTTTACCGATGTGGTACCTAGATTTGTTGTATTCAGGAAACTACTTAATAATACAAACCCTCCAGTAGCCAGAAGACCGGTTTTCCCGCATTGGGTTTTTCCGGGGACTATTGTCCAGAAAATCTTATGTCACTTTGTCTATTTGTGCATATACTTTTCTAGATCTGAATCCGTGAAAGTCTGTTATGTGTTTGCTTCGATGCTAATCTGAATTTTCAGCATTAATAACTTATTTAAGTAGGAGAAGCATAACGAGATATAACAGTATATTTCTACATAAAGTAACTTTCAGAAATTTCACATGGTATCAGAGCGATTGTAGATCTAGTAGGGTCACCAGCAGAAGACTGAAGAATCTTGCTGCAGAAAGCAGCAGAGAAAGAAATAGCAACAGTAGAAAGCCAAATCTGAAGGGACAACGCAGTTTCAGTGGGAGCTGAGCCACGTAGAGGTTAGGGTGACGCAGTCCTACGCTGTCTCCACGAAGGCCCACGTACTTACTGTGCAGAGGTAGCACAGTGGCAGCGTTGGGACTGTCTGCTCACACAAAGGCCAGCTAGGGTGACACAGATCTGAAGTTGTCTGATTCAGAAGTGCCGGAAGCAGAGTTGCAGAACTTCAGAAGGTGCTGGTGGGGTTAAATTTCTGACGCTTCAGAATTTAGCCTAAGCACTAGAGACAAAGAGCGGGAGGAGATCAACTTTTCAGAGGGTTTCTAGCCAAAGGAACCTGCAGATCGGTCAGTGGATCGAAGAGAGCTGAATCGTTTGACTTGGAAGATTTCCAAGAGAGGAAATTAGTTGTCAGAGGGAGCAGAGGGTGCATGTTTCGCCAAGGACCCTAGATCCAAATCTCTAGTATAGAGAGGAGGAGTTCCGGCATATTTTCTGAGCAAATGGCACCTCACGGACTATGTGATTAGGATAGGTTTGACAACCTGTCCAACTTTGCAGTCTGGAAGGCCAGAATCTTGGTAGTCATGGAGGCATACCATCTAAGAGACCATGCAAAACAGGTCCTGGCCACGCCAACCGATGCAGATCTCCTGAAGAAGCATGAGGAAGCTGCAGCACATGCCAAGCAACTCATAATGGATGGAGTTAAGGACCATGTTGTTCCACATATAACTGAGAAGGAAACAACTAATGAGATGTGGAAGGCCTTAACAGCCCTATATGAGGGAAAGTCTGTCCAAAGGAAGATGATTCTAGAGGCTCAGATGCGGTCATTCATGATGACCAAGGGGGAAGACATGGAACAATTTCTCTTTAGATTACAGATGATCAGAGATCAGTTGACTGCCACTGGAGCGAAGGTGGAGGACGATGTGATGGTAAAGATTGCTCTCAATGCGGTCACAGAAGAGTGGGAAACCTTTGTCCAAAGTGTCTTGGGTAGAGCGGACCTTCCCGACTGGGACAACTTTTGGGAAATTATGCGTTAAGAAGAACTCTGCAGATTCACCAAGAAGAAGTACAGCACGGGATCCAGTAAAGTGAAGAAGGAAGATGAAGATGATGCAGCCTTGGCATCAAAGAGGCAGCAAGGGAAGAAGAAGCGGGATCTGTCAAAGATCAAATGCTTCCAGTGTGGCGAACTAGGACATTTCGCCAACAATTGTCCCTCGTAAGAATAGTTACTAAGAAGCTTTTGCTTCTCCAAGGTCGTTAAGGCTAACCATGGGTCGAAGATTTGATGCAAACCAAGCAGCAAATATGAACTGTGAAAGTGAAGTACATGGACATGGAGAGCCATATGTTACCGGTGGGATCCTTGAGTAGCTCATCTCTTGGATCACATCCGAGCTACGGGAGCCTTAAGACAATAGCGGGACAAGTGGAGTATTTGGTGCAGAGAG